>JAQGBH010000968.1:0-38993 GCA_034698265.1 Sminthurinus aureus | reverse complement strand
AACCATTATAATACATATGTAAACTCCGAAAAAATGACCAACTTTGACACGTTGTACAGGGGTCAAATGACAATTAACTGTCATAATATTTTACACACATGTATTTAAGAGTATGGAGAATAAGTTTAAATCCGAAAATTGCACACTTAATTTTTGTCGGCGATGTGATTTTGTGAACAAGAATCTGTCAGAGACCTATTCAGATTCAAAGCTATTCAAATGACATTAGTCAAGCCTTCCGAATTTTTCACTTGTGACTGCTAATTATTTTGCTATTTCTTAATGTTTTTTTGATAATTCTACATTTTACATTCTGCATACAGAGAAAAACAATGGACGATTGTTTTACACAATCTTGTTTTTTGCGGACCGTTTCCCCCTAAACTATTGTGCATAGAAAATGATTTTTCTATTTTTTTGTCGCCTATTGTTTAAACTCATTTTTTTGTTTTATTCCTCACAAATTACGCGTATTTCTAAATGTAAAACACTTTTCATAATCAAATAATATAATATAAAATACAATACACTACAATATGATATGATAGACTACGAAACGAAATTCCATTAAATATTGGATTCCTGTTTCTGATTTCTTTGTTCCTTATCTCGAGTCTCGAGTGTACAAACTTTGTTAAAAAGTTTTGAGTTTTTGGACTAGCAATCTCTAGAGTCTAGAGTTAAACTTAAAACAGAGACGGAAAAGAGAGACATGAAAGATAAAAAATAACATGGAAGGAAACTAATAGGAAAATTTGATTCGTGTAGCCATCAAAAAATGATTATGTAGGGCGGTTTCTATCCTCAATCATCGTCATCGTCATAGTCACAGCCATAGTCATGAGACTTGAGTCGTCAGACAGATAGAAATTCAGTCTCAGAAGAGAAAACAGAGAACAGAGTCAGTTGTTGGTTGTTGGTTGATGCACACATCTACGTAGCATTTAGTATCTGGTCTTAAGTTAATTTGAAGCTTGTTGCTTTCCGTTTCTCTTTCCTTGTCTATTTTGTTACATTGCGTGTTTAGTGTTTACCACTTAAAAATGTATTATTACAAAACTCCACCTCAACTTCAACTTAAACTCCAACTCAAAACGTGGACTTTTCTTGTTTCATGTTTGAGATTCTCTGTTGTACAAAATAACATGTATTGCACAGTACATACGTGTGAATGGCGGCGATTGTTATAAACTGTTTTTTATATTGCAAGAGAATGGATTAAAAAATGGTCGTGTAGTTAGTAGTGAGACTCTAGACTTTGTGTTTTATATGCTTATACTTGTGTATAATAACAATGTAATAAGGTTAAATACTATATAATATACATGTGTTTTCATAGTAGATTTTTTTGTACACACAAGTATTACGGTACAAATACAAGTATGACGTCTGTTGTCTGTTTGTAGTTTCTGGTTTAGTCTGTAAGCACTCATTGTTAGACTTTTGTGTCTTATGAAATTTGAAATGTTTCAATGTACAATGCAGAATGCACAACATGTATCATTGGTAATGGTTATGTTGAGTTTTGAGTACTGAGTACTGAGCATTGAGCATTGAGTTTAGTATAATATATGTATTAAGCATTTAGTATTTAACCTGTACCTATCTGTCTTTGTGTGCGTGTGTACTGTGTACTGTATACTGTGTGTACTTTGAGCAAGATGGAAGATATGATAGAAATTCAAAATGGAGATATAAAAGGAGCAGTACAGATGATAATAATAATAATAATAATAATAATAATACTAATAATGAGAAGAAGGGTAAAAGAAAGAAGGAGAGAACGTTAGGAAAGCCGTCATATTGTTGTTGTGGTTTTGTACGGTGGACGGTGGAATGACTAATGTTTTCACAGCCAGAGATCGTCATTACATGAGATCTCTGTAATGACGGCCCCTGCTTCTTCATGCGACACACAATGCACAATGTATGCCGTCCTAGTGCTATCTTAATTATAATTTCATTACCTTCCATCTACCATCTTCCATACTCCATACCCCATACTCCACACTTGGTACACAACCAACAACCAGGCATTTACATTCTAAATTGTACACTGTATTACAGTTTACAGTACTCACGATTAGATTACAAATTTTCAAATTGGGATGGCATCTTCTTCTTTCTCTCACTCTATTCGCACTATGCATTCATAATATATTCACAATACTTTGTGTATTTTTTCCTCTCTATTATTGGAATTACATTTAAATTTACATCCACATTCCCATTTGAACATAATGACAGACACATTTTTGTTGTGTGGCGCAGCTGGCTATTCATACTTCATACTTCATATTTGATACCTCATCCAGTTCTATTTTTATACTGCTGTAATATAGTATTTTTTCCGCTGCATCTCTTGATTCTGTTATGATTTTCAAACTTACCTGTACTTTTTATCAAAGCCTTTAAATTTTACATAGTCATGTCGTCTAACTGTAGGATTTTGTATTTTGTATCATGGTAATCTATGAGCTTTTCGTTAGTAATATTTAATATTAGGAAGAGGTAAATGGTAAATACTATAATTGATAATATAGTACAAGTTTAATGCGTATCGTATGTACTAGTACAAATAAATAGACGAGGGACATGTAAAATGCTCGATATACGAATATAAGATACATGCAGACTATCTTGAAGCTTGGAAGCTTCGAAGCTCTTCCTTCCTGCAAAATATAATGAATTGGGGTGAATGTGACGAAAGGAGGAATTACAGAATACAGAAGACAGCTGTAGTGTTGATATCCTACTCAATTATTTACTCTCAGTGCTCAGTGCTCAATGTCAAAGACAAAGTCAAAATGTTTCCAGATGCAAACATCCGTTTCCCGAGTCAGCACTCAATACTCAGCACTGAACACTGAACACTGAGCAGTCAAAACCCGGAAATCTCTCCTTTCATTCCAATTCATAATCAAACCCATATTAAACCATTACAATAACAACTACAACTACTATCATGAGTTAACCAAACACCAAACTCCTAACTCCTATTTTCGCTCTTTTCACACCACCACTGTAAATAGCATGTACATTTTACATTTGATTATATTCTACATATTCCTGATACCGGAAACTCAATACTAAAATTGTCGACTACAATTTATTTCCGTTTTCAAAACCCCTTCAATTTTATTCGGCAAAGTGTATTGAACAGTGAATATTAAATTTTACCTTTGGATGTTGGACATTTGGACATTTGGACGTTGGAGGTTTTATGATTTTTTAAGAACAAGTAACTAGAATTTTTGTTCAGGTTTTTGGAATTTTGGACTTTTGAAATTTTTGTTATTTATAGTTTATCCGTAATTTGATGGTGTAAACAATACATGTAGATGTTAAATATGATTTAGATCTGAGCTAATATGACGTCAACTGTGCATGTTATTTTTGCATCATTTCAAATTTCAAACCGACTGTAATAAATAAATACGCTAGTTTTAGTTGTACTTGTTCTAAAATATTTTTGGTTATTAAATGATGGAAAAACATTGGTGTAGAATGTAGAATAATTTTACTCTGGGAATTCAACGATTCATTTATCTCTTGTCTATTGTGTACCAAAGCACAAAAGCTCAAAAGCTCAAAGCCCAAAAGGAGATACAGACAGAAAACAGAATATGGTGTGTCGTCTGTGTACATTGTAGATTGTATTTACATGAAATTGTAAAATGTAAACTGTCACCATGGCATTGCATTGGTATTCACAGCTAGCTAGACTTTGTGCTCCTTTCTCTGTCTTTTATGTTTTCTCTTGGTCTCGGATCCTTAGTCATAGTCCAAGTCCAGGGTATTTGTTGAGAGTTGACTGGAATGGCATGCTATACTATGGTTTGGTGATGGGTAGGCAGTAGGCAAAGGAAAAAGAGAGAGTTGACTGACTAGACGCTAGATTCTAGATTCTAGATTCTAGATGCTAGACGCAGAGACATGTGAAAGTAAAGTAAAAGAGGCGAAACAATATAACAGGATGAGATAGAATAGAGTCGAGTGGAGTAGTCGCTTTTCCTCCGAATAGTCGTCACTGCTATTTCTAGTTTTAGTTCTAGCTGTTGTTGTAGTCTTTGAGACTCCGCGTCTCGGAGTTTCTAGAACTAGAACTAGAACCAGAACAAGAGCCAGAACTAGAGTTAGAGTTGGAGGAAGTAGGGCTGCCGATGGATTTGACATATGAGAGATAGTCGCGTCATTATTCAAGTCATGATGATATGTGCAGGGCTCATTTAACAAAAGCATGGGAACTGCATTCGCCTTGGCTAACGTGTATTAATGCTCCAGCTCCATCAAAGTCAAGCGCGATCCGTTTTCTTTTGCCGATCTAGTCTCTAGTCTTTTCACCACCACCATCACAAACACACACAGTCACTCACACTCACATAGACTTTCAAAACTCAAAACATTTTCTGTACGTTTCATGTACCCAACATACAATATACAATATACACTGTACAGGCCTCAAGTATTATTTATATCAAATATGTGTGTATGAACTTCTATTTTCATTCTGTACACTGTACATTATACATGTATAGTATACAATGTATACATATACCTGTATATGGAAATTTCAAGAGTAGAGAGAGAGAGGCGAATCTGAAAGCCAAAGCCAAAGCCAAAGCCAAGCCAAAGCAATATCCAAGTGAGTGAGTGACTACGTCTTTTTCCTCTTTGTATACACAATACACAAACTTTTCAAGAGATGAAATGAAATGAAATCCAGTCAGTAGTTACATTTTAGTTCCTTTTCCCTTTTATATTGCATACAGAGAGCAGACAAGAGTGAATACAAAATATACATGTATGATGATTATTCTACATTATACTCTTTTTAGGACATTTCTCAGTCAGTCCAAATTCCAAATTCCAAAGTCCAAACATCAAAAACATCTCTCGCTTCAAAACTTACGCCTTCACTTGAAATGAAATGAAATAAATAGATAAGCACAAACATGTGAGTATGCTCTACATTTACATTTTCTTTATGCATACATGTATTTTTGTTTACAAATCGGTATGAGTATGAGTATAAGCATGAGCATTGAGTATAGAGTATAGGCACTTGCATGTCCGTCTCCGTCTCACCAAATTTAGCATTTCGTTACGTTAGTCGTTCCGGTTCTGTTCTCATCCTTCATACTTGATCCTTCGTCGTTCCTCGTTCGAGATGAATTTAATGACTAAATTATTGTTGTGCAAAAATAAATTATGATGCAATATTGGAGAGCGATGCATTGGATGCTAAACGAGCAAATTTGTAATGTGGTTTTATTGGGACGATAATTACGGTTTTGACATGATGGAAAACGGAAAAGGTCATTGGACAATACAATGTGAAATCCAAAATTTAAAACATCTGATAGAATTTTCCAATGAAAAGACAACAAATTACCTTTTGTTTTTATGAGGGAGTACAATAATAAACTAAAATACAAAGAAGGTAGAATTTAGATGGTTTTATGAATTGTAAATTGTTCATAATATATATATATATATATATATATACAGGATATTTTGTATAAAACAGATGTATATTATATAGATGTACGCCAGCAATTTGTGAAAAGATGGAAATGGAAGTGGAAATAGAACCAGAAAATAAGGGAAAGGCCATAATATATTTGCACTTTGTTCTTGTCCAAATCTCAGATTGAATTTTAATGTTTCATTTCATTTCATTACATTTCAGATTCAGCTGACTGAGTTGAAAGATTACTCTGGGGGCACCGAACAGCGCTCCGAACCTCAAACCCTGTTAACTTTTTATAAAGCTCTACAACTACAGTACAGCTCCTTCTTGTTTTTCTTCATGTTCTTTTTGTTCTGCGGTACAATTGCTGGTGCTGGTTCTCGTTCTGGTTCTGGTTTTGACTTTGAATTGCACTCGACTGACTTTGGACTCTGCACTATAGCAGTTTCTCCATTTTCAATGTAGGAGAATTCAAGGAGCCATTGGCTGGAAAAATACTTCTTGATCTTGAGTTGCTGAATTGAAATAGAATTGAGCGTCCACATGCCACAATCACATCAAGTCAAGATCATGTACCATTGAATTTTGGTTGGATTTCCCCCAAAAGGATTTGCAACAGGCTGGTTTGGTTTGCTTTGCTTTGGCTTAAACAGTAAGTGATTCTAAAACTTGCTCCCCTTTTCATGGATAAATCCAAGATTTGTCCTTCTCATCTTGAATCTTGAATCTTGAATTTTGAAATCCTGTGAGAAAATCTGAAAAATCAAAAGAAACACTTAAAATGTAAAATAATAACTTTTTGAAAATTTCCTCTCCCTTAAAATTATACAACATCAATATTATGGGAGAACCAAAACACCTACAACCTACAACCTTCAACCTACATGATCTACGCAGTTGGTCTTATTGTTTTTGATACATTTCACACAAGGTTACAAAAAATAGGAGGAAAACAATCTCTCGTTTCCAGAGTTGTGTGTGAATAAAATGCCAAACAAATATGAATAGTTGTGGAGAAAGTAATGTACTCAAAGAATGTTTTTGTACAAATGTACAAGGTACAAGGACTATGTACAATGTAGTACGTATGATATTTTTTCATTTTTTCTCTCTTTACTATACAACTTTCTCTTTGGAGGAGTAAGGAGAAAATGTACATTCTGATATGGTTTGGTTTGGTTTGGCACTGTGATTTCTTTTTGGATTCTATGAGGTTCTTCCTTTTCGGTTTTCCTGGTCTTTTCTTTCATCTCCGGTCATATTTCGTCAGTCTGAAACCAAATCGTTTTGCCTGAAAGGAAGGAAACCTCAACATTCAACATATCATGTACAACGTATCTAAAATGTACAATGTATACTGTACAGTGTACAATGTACATGATTCAACCTCTTTTTTTCTCTCTCTCTCTTTCTGTTTCACATCCCTTCCTTTGCTCACCGTTCTCCTTCTCCTTCCAGATACTTTCCTTTTTCCTTCATGAGAAAATGCATTATCCTCCAAAAGACAAGACAAGAGGAGATAGAGAGCAAGTTACATGTTTTCATTCTCTTTCTCTCTCCGTCTCCCTTTTCTTTTCTATTTTGTTACATTCTGTGCAATGTACAAATATGAAGATGAAAAATAAAGTTGATATACTCATTTTCCGTATTTTCCGAATTTCTCCGTATAAGCTGATACACGAAGGAAGTGGAAAGCAAGCTGCAAGTCACTTGCTCTTCCGTTACTTACTCTTTTCTATACATTCTACATTCTACCGTGTACATTTTTCTAGACACTAGATTCTAGATTCTAGACATTAGACATTAGACACTACGCAGTGACTGGACGAACTAAACTACAAGTTAAAAGGGAGAGATTTGGAATTCATAAAGTATCTACAAAGTACAAACTACGGATGTTTGTGCCACTACCAGTTTCAGTTTCAGATTTAGCTACAGTTTGGAGTTTGGAATGTACATCTAGTATCTGGTATCTTGCTTTGTATCTTCATGGATACATACACTTAAATTGTGGGAGATTTCACCCTGAGAGGGAAAGATAAAGGTGAAGCTATGTAGGATGCATGTAAAACGTAACTATAATGGATATCACACTGAACCAACAATAGGAAATGCTCCTGTCTTACATATCAATAGACGTAGATGTAGACTGTAGATAAATATCCAGCACTTTATTTTTCGCCACACAACCAAACCAAACCAGTGGCAGCAGTCATCCTGCTTCAGTTCCAGGAGCGTTCTTTTATACATTTATACATGGTATCAGAACAACTCATAAAAAACGCATCAAGAATCAAGAGCTCTACCGGAGGAAAAAAGTTCCATTTTCCATTTTCTCCCATTTTTTCCCTCCCTTGTACATATTTTTTCTTTGAAACGTCTTGAGTCTTGAGCTTTTCTGCACGCTGTCTACTGTCTACTACCTCTTTATTTTCTATTCTTGAATTTACTTGCTTTCTTATGATGTGAGATGCCAGGGCTAAAGTCTAGAGTCTAGAGCTTGTGAAAATTTTAGATGAGTAGCAAAAACAAGGGAAATATTTATATATGAGGAAAGATGCTTCTGAATTCTAAATTCTAAATTCCGCACACAAGATTAGGATTGAGAAATAGAAAATATCGTAGAAAATGAGTAGAAAACGCGTACAAGAAACTTTTGCCCTCATTCTCCTGGAGAAGAAGAAGAAGAAGAAGCATCTTAATCTTAAGACTCAAGTCTCAAGTTTTAGTTGAAGAGTCCAGTGTTTGTGTCTGTTTTTACAGAGTGGATGAGGAGCCTAAATGATGAAAGAAAGACAGTTGAGTTGAGTTGAGTTGGTTGAGTTTGAAAGGATGAGGAAGGATGCATAGACGTGGCTAGGAATGGATTGGTCGGTTAATGATGATTTCCATCCAATTTGTCTTGGCCCTAATGATAGAAGATGGTGGATGGAAGATGGAACACACAACACTTTACTTTACTCCTCTCAGCTACATCTCCACTAGAACAAGGAACAACGAACAAGGAATGGAATGGACCAGAAACTAGAAACCAGAAAACATGTGAGACCAGTTCAAGAAGCTATCTAAACAACATTCCAAGTTTACGCCTACAACTTTTGTACTAATGTCTATATCTTTATCTATACATTATATGTATTTATTATAAAACTCACTTGACTCATTCTCTTCTCATAATCTACTACAAACAACGAACAACTATTCAAGTATTCAAGTAGCACTGGACTTTATTAGACCGATGCTTGACTTATCATATCTATATCTAGATACATCTTCTTGATAAAAGATAAGAGATGAAAACCATCAACCGCTTTTTGTTAACACGTGTTTTCTAGTTGCACAACTTTTTATTCATCTTCTAGCTTTAACATTAAAGTTGTTCAAGTTTTAAATGTAACCCAAAGTCCAAACCCCAAGTAAACAAAGTTAAATCTGATTGATTTTGACAAGCGATTAAAGTCAATCCATATTTTGAAATTCTAAGTTCAGGATTCAATTCAAGATTAAAATAGCTAGTTTTTTTGCCCTACTTCTAACATTTCAGATAAAGGAATCTAGATTCTAGGATTTTAGGATTTTGGATAAAAGAGTGTAAATTCATATGCATTCATAAGACGTCATGTCTTAACAAAAGAAAATAGGATATCAGGAATGAGATCTGAAGGACTAGAAACTAGAAGTCTAGAGAACTAGAAGACTGGAGGACTGGAGAGAAAAAAAGTAGGAAGAATTTGAAATGGAAAAGTCAAATTTGAATCGATTGAGCTCAATAAACTGAAGCAATTTACTTTGGAATGAATAATCACTTTTTTTGGCACAGGGCGTAAATTTCGGACGTGAAAAGGTGAATGAATGGAGAACAAGATTGAGGATTGGCGAATGAATCGAAGGAGAGCAGAGAAGAGAAGAGTAGACAGGGAAAGAGAGAGAGAGGGAGACGGAGACAGAGTTAGTGAAGTAGAGTAATAACAAATGGGAAGAGAGAGATGGAGAGAGACTGGGCTGGATCGGAGAGTGATAGACTTGCAGAAAGCCTATTGTAGATTAGAGAAACATTATAGCTACTTGTACAATGTACAGAGTCGGAGTCAGAGTCAGAACCAGCGTCAGCGTCACAGAGAACCAAAGAACCAAAGAAGCAGAGCCACATTATATGTATCCGTCCGTCGGAACAAACGAACGGACGAAAGAACCAAGGAACGAAGGGAAGGAAGGAATGGGGAGTCGCACTTTGCGACAGTTATTAATGATCAACTCACATCACACATCGCAAAGAGCGAGCGAAAAACGACAGAGGCAAAAAAATAGAATAGAACGGAATGGAATAGAATAGAAAAGAGAGGAGAGAGAAGAGGAAAAAAAGAAACCAAGAGACTTTGGATTTAAGAAAAAAGAAAGGAATAAAGTGTGTATGTGTGTGAGTGTGTGTGTGTGTGTGAACAAGAAAGAGAGAGAGAGAGAGGCAAAAGCTCAGCCCCTCCTTTGAATATCTTTCACTTCCATTACACATTTCTCGCCCATGTACAACTTGATCGTGGATTGTGGATCGTGGATTGTGGATCGTGGATTGTGGATCTATTCATCCACCATCCACCAATCTCCAAATTCATGTAGTCACTGTAGTACTCTATTCATTGTTTTCACTTCTCCTGTATAAATAGTATAAATACCATCTACAAAATCAAAAGTACATTATTATTATACACAATACACAAATTATTTTGCACTAACAACCAAAAACCAATGCAAACTTGAAATTTTTCCTGTTTCTTTCCCGATCCTTTGGTAGCGATTCAAAAATCTATTTTTAATAAACACATTTCATAACCTTCAACTTGAACTGGAATGAAATTTGGAGTATTCTAAAACTCGATTCATCACAACATATGTGGATTTGATTAGCATGTGTATCTATTTCAAGCACGTTGTTCAATATTCTGCATGTATCCAGTTCCAGATCCAGCAGTTGCTTACACAGCATCATCTCGTCATCATTCAGCATCCAGCATTCAGCATCCAACAAACAGGGGAAAAGGAAAAAGAAGGAGCAAATTTTTCTCGTTTACTTAGGCTAGTGATGAGAAGAGAGTGAGAGGATATTTGTAACATGCCAAATACTATTGATTTGAGCAATGAGTCATGGTCTTCATGCGGTGATAATGTATCGCTCATTCGACTCTCCAAAAAGACATTTATTTCACTTCCTTCTCCCTTTCACCCTCTCCTTCTGCCCTTCAACAGTTCCCATGTTAAAAAGATACACACACACACTCACTCTCAAACACACACTTGAAACTTTGTCTGGTTGGATGCTGGAAAAGACGAAGACGGAGGAAGGATGGTCGTCATATCATTCATTCAGTGGAAGCCATTGCCGAACTTCATTTACTATAATGGCAGACCACTCACTCTCACAACTCACAACTCACATCTCACATCACATCACACATACATTTTAACTTTCACCACAAAAGATTCAAACCATGATACTCTCTGCCTTCAATTGCCTCAGTTTGGTTTGGTTTGGTTTGGTTTGGCTGGGCAGGATATTAATCCTCTCAGCATTCACAGCTCTCAGCATTCTCATGCATTCTCTTACCCAAAATTTATCAACTCTCTCTGTCTCTCTTTCTCTCTGTACCTGAAAAGAAAAAGACTGGTAGCATTTCGGAAATTCATTACCCCGCACCCCCCATTCCAACTCCAACTCAAGTCATTGCTACTGGAAAAAACTAGTTTCTTTTTTTAAATTTCACGTAAAAAACTACCCATTTTGAAAAGGAGGAATCATAATTCACTCATATTTTATACTTTGTGTTTTTTTAATTTAAAATCGTACCTTGTGTGACGGAGGGTGAATGAGGGTGTGAATAGATAAATGAATAAATTTACTCGAATCTTATGTCTCTTGACTCATGTCTCAAGTTTCCTGTCTCATGATCCCATTTCTTGGTGAAATAATATAAAATAAGAATAGGAGCAAAATTTATTTACCCGGATTTGGAGAGGATGAAAGAATTAAAAGGGAAAGACAGACAGAGAGGGAGAGAGAGAAATCGGGCAAGTTGTATTCTCTTGCAATTTTTTCCTCATGGGAAACCTCACATATTTTGCATACCCAGGACATTTATCATCCACAAATGTACATAGATATAGTGACCAGACTAACCAAGAACCAAGTTGAAGAACTAAGCTGGAGAGAGGTGGTAGAAAAAGAAAAAGACACTCACAAAAAAGATAAAGGATGCGTGCGGTCCGAGAAGAATGAAAAGCAATGTCCATGAATACAAAATAACCGACAGGGATGGGTAGCTCCTTGTTTTTCTTACTCTTTCTCTTCCTTCTCGTCTTCACCATGTATCTTGCAAGATATACAACTTGTAAGTTGACCCGCACTCTCAACTCTCAAAGTCTCAAACATCAAACAGTATGCAGTATGCACATGAATGACGCAATCCTCACTTGTTATTTCCTTTGTGTTTTGTGTAAACAGTAAACATGACAAGCCATGATATACTCGTGAAATATATATACAAGTTTTGAGCAAATATGCAGGAAGGATGAACGGTGAGCGATGCAGAAGAAGAAGGGACAGAATAATGAAATGAATTTGAGAATGCACTAAAAACTACAAACTACGAGCTGCGAACTATGGACAATGGACAATGGGCATTGGACAATGGAGTGACTCAAGTGCAGCATGAAAATCATGAATTTTCCCATGCATCTATTTATGTTTTTATGAATACATTTTCAAGTTACAACAGAACAACTTTTGCTTCTCCCTCTAGACTCTAGATTCTAGACTCGAGGCTCGAGACTCAAGACATAATACAATACAAAATACAATACCAGTGAAACAACATGTACGGGACACCTTGAAATATCTACACACAATTTAGTACAAGGTGCTGAGCATTTTTATTTGTTTTGTATAATGCAAAACAAAACTTGGTAATTTATGCACAAGAAATAAACACAACTTCTTCTAACTCACCTCATTTTCCCCCTTTTGCCTCAAAATCTAAAATATTATACTTTTAAATTGTACATAGCACATAAAAACAGTACAACCAGTTGTGGAGAAAAATCAGTTTACATGAAACTTTTTCCCTTTTTGTGGTTTTTCCCCATGATCCAAGTCCAAGCTCCAGATTTAAGTGAAATTATTCTAGAATTCTAGAACGCTGGAATTTTGGAGTTCTAGAATCCCTTATGGACATGGTCAAACTTATGTCTTGGAAAATACTTTTTGATCTCTTCTTCCTCTTTTTTCAGTAGGATTTCCCTCACGCATTTAGATACATGGAATAAAATAGAATGGAATAAGATTCCTTCATAAAAATGTATAAACTTTTCCTGAAAATCAGACGGGAGAAAAACTTTTTTTACTACACCAAACACTTTCTTCTTGCTCCGTTTTGCTTGTACTACTCCAGTTGGTACTTGATACTGACCACTGGTGTTCCTTGTTCCTTGTTCATGTGTATGTATGTATGTATGTATTTATACAAAGAGCTGACTATTACGTAAATCCGTAGATCTAAAAATCTACAAGCAACAAGCCACACACGAGCAATATTAAATCTGAGATTTCTCTCAAGCCAGTCCAAATCTAAGCCAATCTAAGCCGCTGCAATTCTTCCCTTCCTGAGTGAATTGCAACGGCTAAACCTAAACCAAAGCTACATACAAACGCAGTTTCAAGGAAATCCACGACATGAAATGAAAAAAAGAGGTCTAGAACGGAATGTGGTAGAAAAATTATTTCGACTGTTTCATAATGGATGATTTTCTAGTCTCTAGTCTCGAGTCACTAGTGAAATGTTGAAATGTTGTAGATAGAAAGAGCGGAAAGTCAAAGTTTCCATGACAGAAGAAGATCCAAGATCCAAGATCCGACATGAGTAGATAGATGAACATGAGTGTATAAAAGAGTAGGTGTGAGATTATTCTAAAATCTACAGCTCAAATCTCAAAACTCGAAACTCACAAGTATTTACAACATGACTATACGACGATGAGGATCTGTGGATTTTGTATGGATGAATCTACTTATGAATTTACACGGGTTTCCTGCTGATTTTTGGACGAAATCTCGAATCTCTTTGAATTTTGGAATTTGGATTTTCGGCTTTGCCACGATCATCGTCCTGATCGTCATGATTCTCCGCTGTAATCTAGGTGAATAATTCCTTCTTTCACACGCAAACTACTGTATTTACTGTATTTCTTCTTTTCTCAAAGTCCACAGGATCAAAGTCAAAACTCGGTCGTTTAACTTGTTCCCTTCCTGCGTCAGCGTTTTTTCAACCTCTTTCTCCTACTTCTACTTTGCATTCTACATTTTACATGTGTTCAAAACTTTAAGTTTTCCTCCATGTTCCATGTTCCAATGTTCCATGTTTCTGACTTATCATATATTTGTTTTGAAATCGGAACGTGATCATTTTTACATTTTAAAAGCAAACAAGATTGAATTGATTTATTTTCGTTGGATTTTCCATCCCCCTTACATTCTTTTGCATTTTACACCCTTCCTCGACTCCTCGAGGATCCTTTAGCCTGTGGATAACAAATTGCTAAAACGGAAATATCTACGTATAGCTGAAAAATTTCCAATTCACATTATTCATCCTCGATTCTCTTTTCCGCTTTCAATTTTCATACAATGAACTGGATTCTAATTTTAAAAGAATTTAAAAGAATTCGGATTGATTTCAAAACGTTGGAAAATTCGGATTCAAAATTGTATAGTGTTGGAGACTGAAGACTGGTGACTCTTTTACCCATCTAAAATTAAATATGAAGCATCATGGAATGAAAAATGTAAATATAAAAACCGGCTTCATCTTATCAAATAAAAAATGAGTTGGAAAAAAATGACATGAGAGTTTAATATGTAGAAATGGCGATACAAAATTTCGTAAGTTCCAAATTTCCAAATTTCCAATTCAGTTGTCGGTTGTTGGTTTTCTTCCCCTCATTTTGTTGTACACAATACAAAATCGGGAATCCACAAGGGAAAATCCGTATCCGTAATATCTGTCTATGTCTACAACATCCAAACATCCAAACATCTAAACTTGTAAACGTCTAATGTACTCGTCAGAGGAGAAAAAATAGTACAAGATTCAGCATGGAAAATGGTAAAAGAGGAAAAGGAGGAAGAAGGCAAAGTGATAAGCCATAGGTAATGCACACAACATATTTATTATGTGGAATATTAATAGAATAGAATACAGGGATAATGGAATGGAAAGGAATGGAAAGGAAGGATTCGTCTGAATGGATATGAAATTGAAGAATATTTTTTTCTTCCTTCTTCTTCTTTCTCTTTTTCTCTTCTGGTCTGTTCTGTAGTCTCAAACTAACGTTTTTTACTCACATCCACATGTATACAACAAACACACAAACAGAGAGAGAGAGAGAGAGAGAGAGAGAGAGAGAGGCAGGAGCAGCGTGCATGCATCGTTACTTGATGGATAGCTAATGGAGGCCAACAAAGACATCACAAGCATCAAAAAAGATTGATGGGACAAAGAGAGTGTAATGCCGTGAAGTCGCAATATTTCAACTAAACCAAACGAACCAACCAGCACTCTCCGAATCTTTTCCTGTCTCTCATACGTCTTCAAACTTCACTCTTCTTCCACATCCAACTCCAACTCGAAATTCAAATCCATATCTAAATCTACGTACGTACGTCTACAATCTATATTGTTCATTGTACATTGCTCATTGTACAGTCAATAGTCAGCCATTCTCCATTCTATTCCGTATTCTGTCTTCTCTATGTGTACATATTTAGTTACAAATAATCACAAGTAAATATTACGCCTAATTTGATTTTTTATACATTACATACATGCACTATTACATCAGATTCATCTACCTTCCACACCACACAACATAACATTCTTCTTCTCGCCTCCATTCACTATTCACCATTCACCATTCACAGCACCAATGTGAACCCTTTTCGATTTTTCAAAGTTAAACACAATCAACTTGTATACAAATAAAAGACAAGTCAAAGTCATAGCCGTAGCCGTGGCTGTAGCTGTAGTCATATATTACGCGGAACCAAAGAACCGTTGAAATTTTTTTAAACTTGAGTAAAATCAACATGGAAAATCAAATACCAAATCCAAAGGAGAGAAAAGGAACATGAGAAGTGAGAATATCAAGTTTTCAAAAAACAACAAGAACAAACCATGAACATTGAACATTAAACATAATAATCCGAATCAAGAATCAAGAATCAAGAATCCAAAATGAAGAATCAAGTACATGTTTCATATCCCTTGAAACTTGATTATTCAATTAAGAGTGATTTTTTGTCTAAATTCTAAAGTCTAAACTTCAACTTGGAACAGAAACAAAGTACAATTTGTAGTGTGTATAGTCAAATTAAGATGTACATTATGAATTATGAAGCTAGCTTCTCCTTCCTTCCTATCTGTCTGTCTAATAACTTGATATCTCTTTAGATTTTAGATGTTAAATGTACAGTGTACAATGTACAATGTACAGATAGTACGCAGAGCCAAGAGCCAACAAGTCATTAATAAAAACAGATCATGCAACCTGGGACGCTGATGACGGTTCGAGTTCCGAATAAAACTAAGTAGGTAAATTTGATACATACATACACATACACATGCACAATGTACATGATGTATTATGGAATATGGAATATGCATTATTATTACCATGTGTCATACTCCATACTCCATACTCCATACTCCATACGTCATACTTTATACTCTATAGAAACCATAGCATAGGAGTTTATAAAAGGTAATGGAAAATACATAAAAAGACAAAAAAGGGAAGGTAAACGCAGCTGAACTAACCAACTAAATAATATTTTGTGTACAATGTACATACTAAATTAAATATCTCTATAAAAATTTGGAATGCAAAGGCTGTGTCTAAAATCTAAAAATAAATGTACATAATATTTAATATTTAGAGTTTAGACACGATATAAAAATTACATGATGGATTCTGTACTTGCATTTTGAGCCACTGTATTATATACAGTGTAGAGGGTGGAGTGTAGAGTGTAGAAAGTATATAGTATAGGGTATAGTATAGTGGAGTGTGATGTGGTGGAGAAAAGAGGGAGAGAATGAAGAAAAAATGGAAGACGGAGAAGAAAAGAGGGGTAGACGATTCGTCATTTTCCGTTGATCCATCGGAGGGAGCAAAAGACTGAGTATGACTAAGTATTCCAAGTTTCAAGTTGTAGTTCGAGTTGCCTCGGCAGGCTTTTGCAGGTGTTGGCTTGGAATCTTCAAATCCATCCATACTCCAAACTCCATACTCCATAGAGATAGAATGTTGGATGTTGGATGTAGACATCCATGAAGGAGAACCTACCAAACCCAATCAGAAGATTATAACATTTATCACTTGTCAGAGGTTGGTGGTGGCAACCTGCATAAAGAATAGCGCTATGCAACACACATCATTTGTTATTATTCAACATTCCGATTCTCCATTCTCCATCCTCAGACTTTGACTTTCCTTGTCATGTCACTCTACTATCAAATACAATATAAAATAATATTATATCATGTACTACAATGGAAAAGGAACGTTATGGTTACTATAAATAAATACACATCCTCTCCTTCTTTCTCCTTTCTTCACCATACACATATGATGAGCATTAGTCTTTGGTCTGTCGTGCTACAAACTATACAATATACATTGGAAATTGAAAATTAATGATACAGTCACACATTTCCATCTCGTGCTTCTCCATTTTCCAATACATGTCCATTTTTCCGTCTATTTATTTATTTATTTATTTGCCCCATCTCATTACACTAATGCATCTGCAAACCATATTTTGAGGGTTGTACGTAAAACATGAAAATTACGAATCGAAAATGAATAATTTTAAGAGCAAAGGAAAACTATTGAGTATTCCTCGTGATTAGTTAATTCAGAATTCATACCAAATGTTCAAACTCTAAATTGCCATCCATTTTCCCGTTGCTATGAAACAGAGAAGATTGCTTCCAACCTTTCAGCTGTACAAAGTACAATGTACAGTAGCATTCGTATCATGAGCGCTTTTTCAATGTGTCATCTTGAATCTTGAATCTAGAATCTAGAATCTTGAAAAATCATAATAATTTACCTACAGAATAGCAATGAGAGTGAGTGTGTAATCATGATGCATAATGGTAAAAATAATAATAATAATAATAACAAGCAAAAGAAAATAAACTGCTACAGATTTTTCTTGGTGCTTCCGTCCCTTCATCTTCCTCTTCCTTTACACTATTCATAGAAAGTATTTGTATTCTTATTTTTGCTCATACTGAATTCTTATTCTTACGCCGAATTCATGTAATATGTCTCCGTCTCCTCTCTTTCTTTCTTTCTCCCGTTCTTTTCCTCTCATCTCTCATCCTTCATCATTCCTTTTTCATCCTACATCGTACATATATAACAAAAATGTGTACGTATAGGAAAGATAACTGTACACAAGGAGGAATGCCTGACATGACACGGTATGGTTTGGTAGGGAAATACAAAGTACAAAGTACAAAATACAAATGCACAAACGACCAAGAAGAATAAAAAGAAGATGAAGAAGAGGAAGACAAGACGACGCTGAATGAATTGGAATATGAATAGAAAATGGGAGAAGAGCAAAGGAAGAAACCGTGTAGTGTATAGGACAGTGAAATTAAAAAATGGATTTACATTTATTATTCTGTTTCGTTTCATTTTTCATGCTCAGATTTGCCATCGTCATCATCATCAGCAACAGCAGCATCATCATCGTCGTCGTTGGCATTGCCATCTTTTCTTTACACAACTCACAGCACAGCACAGGCAAAGCCAAAGCCAAAGCCAAGTGTAGACTATACACTATACACTAGAATTTGAAGGAGCGGGAGCGAGAACAAAAATAAAAACATGGTGGATGCTACGTTTCTATTTACTATGTTTGACGTTCAGTAAGATTGAACATTCAAATCCAATTTCCAAACTTATTCCAAATTCATAAATGAACTATTCTTAGAAACTCTTGTTGAATCCATCCTGAGATCATTAGCACAACTGAACTATGTAAATGGTAAATGTAAAATTTGCTCCGAAATATTATTTTTACATCAAAATTAATGGGTTCCAAATTGCAAATTCCATATTCCTGGGCAAAAACTCGAGAGAAATTTGAAAGAATTGAGTCGAAAAAAATGTATCAAGATGAAATTGGTTGAGAATTCGTAGTAAATGTTTTTAATATTTTTAGTAGATTGATCGAGTCTCAAGTCTAAAGTCTAAAGTCTCAAGGCTAACAAAAACAAGTCGAGTTCCTTTGCAAAGGTGCATCTCAAAAATGAGGCTGAGCCCTTGAACTGAATTTCAAGTTTCGGTACATTATTCGACTGTTGCACTTTTTTCAAAGTGGGATGCATTTGATGCATAAAATGTTACCCTTTTGAACTCCCATTGTTAAAGATCTCAAGAATCAAGAATCTTTCAAAGGGTTTCTATTCTCTTTTCTGTAATTCAGTCAAATAATAATTTACAACTTGATTGTACCTCCATTTCTTTCTTCTTCCTGGATTGGATTGGATTGGATTCCACTTGACTTGACGTAATATTTGTTTTTAAAGACCAAAAACAGGGAGAAGCAGAAGAAAAAGAAGAATAAAAGAATTCCTGATTTGAACTTTGTCAAGGTCAGTTTCTGAAACCTGGAAATCGGAAACTAGAAATTCAAATCTTGTATCTATCAAGTTTCTTGGAGTTTGGAGTTTGGAGTTGTGTGTGTAAATCGTAAATGATTGTCATCATTTGTACATCCGTATGTCTCTGTGTATTGTGTAGATATGAGCATAGAAACATAGAAGCATACAAACTGGCTTTTAAAAAGTCTGTGTATTCTCCCTTCTCCATCTTCTTTACTCGTGTGTTCTGTGTATTATTTTTGCATTCATTGACCCCACGGAATTTATAGTTTATTGACGAGGATGGAAAAAAGGAAGTAAGAATGAGTGTAAGCATTCAGGTGATAAGGAGAGGAGTGAATTGGAGTTAAGTGAAGGTTAGGGAACATTGTCTGCCTCCATGTAAACATACCATAAATTTTCTAAATCACCGTGCAATAAAATCGTCACTTGGTTCTCTGTCTTTCTCTTTCCTTCTTTCTCTCTCTCTCTCTCTCGCTCGTTCTAGTACATACATGCAGCAACTCAACTCAAGCCAAGCCAATCCGAGCCAAAAGGAAGCCAAGAACCAGTTCCAAAACTCAAACTTCTCTCCATGCACACTTACGCTACCACTACAACTACGACTATTCTTACTACTATTTTGTATTACACTCAACAAAACCCTGCTCCTTCTGGTTCCCTTTCTACCTCATCTGAATCATTTGAATCTGGCTCATTTTCCGATTGCTTCCATCTCCTATGATCGTATAATGACACTGACTTTTTTTTCTATTTTTATGCTGCTGTAAGGCAACTTGTTTCACACACAAACGTCTAATTAACAATCAAACCATCACCTTTAAAATTCATAAGAGAAATGTTGAAAATTATTTTTTAGCAGCTTTTGGTTGATTTTGCAAAATTACTTCATTTTTTACAATGGTTTTTTGAAGGTGGGTGAAAAATTGAAATTTAATGAATTGTTTTGTTTCAAGTGTAGATTGTAGACTGCAGATTAAAAAGTAAACAAACTGCAAAGAGTTAAGAGGTTACGAGTAAAGCGGTACATTTATTTACAAGTCTAATCAAATTCTTAGTCGATTCATCAAAGGACAAGATTTACAGTGTACAGTGTACAAAGTACATTGTACAAACACAAGTATAAGTATTTTATGTATTGTGTATTGTGTACCCAATTAAAATCCAACAAGTGTACAATTATTTCAAACAAGTTTTATCTATCCAAGTCTTGAGTCTTGAGTGCTGCCGTCTTGGTTTTAGAGTATACTCTTCTTGTTGTAGACTATGAAATTCAAACAAAATTTAAAAGTATATAAGCAGATATAAAATCAGATTAGAATCGAAAAAGGGATAATAAGAACCACATACTGGGTGGCAATCATCACACAAATTCTAGAGAATTTACCTTCTCTCTCCACTCTCTAAATCTTATGCATCTAGATTCTAGAATCCAGCACTCTTATGTACTCGTTTTCTCCTTCTCTTCTTTCTTACCCTGACTTTTTATCTTTTGTTTTTTGCCTCTTTTTACTGGCATTTTTTGTTCATTCCGTTCTCCATCCCTAACTCTCCATTCTGTTCCAGCCTCAACTTATAAACTAGGATCTAGGATGTACACTGTAATCACAATACGAATTGCTGTGATAAACAAGTATACAGTATACGCATAATATGAATTCAATCCAGATTCTAGATTCCAGATTCCGAGTTCTTTGTATAAACTAAAACTAAAACTCAATTGCAGGGTCAACTTCGTTATAAAAATCATAATTAATGTAATTTATGTAATTTCATGTAGTTGACCTACCATTTAAATTACAATTACAAGATTAATTTAGATTCATTGATAAATTTCAATCAATTTGTTTACAATTTCTATTCGCACGCTGTACTCAATACTCTATACAAAAATACAAAGGAGCGCGCTCTGATCTTGAAAATAATAAACATACATTTTTAATCCATGTGTAAAATGTATAATGCTTGAATGTGTACGTCAGAGATTTTCTGTTATCCTCATATAAAAAATCTTTTACGACTTTTTGTATTCCTCCTGTGTATTTTTCTAAGTACATATTGTAAACTAAATGTATGTACAATGTAAAGTGTAGTTTTATGAATGTTGTGCGTCAAGTGTTTGGTGTTTAGTGAAATCATGAGATTTTGATCGACCAAAATAAAACAGAAGCCAGAAGCTGAACCTGATTACTGATGACTTGTGTATTGTGTACTGATATTACGCAGAATGAAGGGGGAAGAATGACACACATTGCATGATGTAGCATTTAGAATCGTGTATCTTTTGTAAAAAGCATTCCGGTTAATTTTCCTGTCTTCTTTTTGTTGTTTCTGCATCTTTAAATTAATCTTTGCATTCGTTCCTCGTCTCCTCCGTCTTGCACATACACAAACAGAGACAGAGACAGAGACGGGCAAAGAGAAGGGCAAAACAGGCATGAAACCAATGATTACTTTCCGCACGCTAATAATAATTCTTAAATTTCTAAATGACGCCATAGCGTGTAAACTTTCATGGCATGGAAAATGGAAAACACAAATATAGGAAAGGAAAGGAAGAACAAAGAGAATCTTTTCGAATATCCATCCATTTTTACGCTTCAAAATTTACATGGTCTAAACTCTTAACTCTAAACTCTTAACTTTATAAACTTAAGAATTTCAAGCAAGGCAAAATCCACTTAAAACCAACCAGACAAAAAGCACAAATCTCAAATTTCGAGTTTCAACATTTAGAAAATATACTACCAAAATTATAAAACTTGTTGTTGGAACGTCAAAATACTTGACAGGAGAATTGAATCAAGCATCTGAATTCCATATTGTCAATTAGAAATTAGACAAAATTTCACAACTCTTCTTATTGAAACACATGCAATTCAAAATTCAAATAAAGTATAAACTTAATGATTAAAGTACTGTCATTGTACATTCATATACATATTCATAAAGTTGGACCGTTTTTCCTTCTTCCTTCAAACAAAACAAAACAAACAAATAAATATGAATGACCAGTAGAAATAAAAAACAAACAAAAATATACTATTATTATTATTTTGGATTTGTAAACATGATCTTATAGTACAAAAGGATTCAAGTTGCACGCATACCGATAAAAAATATTGGATTGAATGAAATACAAAACACAAGAAAACAATTTTCCATCAAGTAGGGTAGAAATAGAGAGCTTCTAATTCATTCTCATAGAAATAAATATAACAAAATGTGCATACTCTGAATGATATTGTGAATAAAATTCACTAGCGTTTTTCATATATTACAATCCAAGCTTCTCTTTCTGTTTTTTTGAGAACAAAGTGTTCATTTCCGCTATCACGCTATGCCATGCGTATCAATTCATAAGCATGTTTCCGTTTTCGCTTTCCCGAATCAAGTTGAACACTTTTTACTCATTTCCATTTCCATTTCCATCTTGCCATCTACTCAGTCACAAGTCGGCTTCTGCTCATCAGCTACTGATCCTCGGGATCAAAGGAAAACGATGAAAATGTGTAGAAAAACAGCGTACATGATCCCGACTTGAAACTATAGGAAATATAGGAACTACAGATATCTGTACACAACAACTTTATGAACGAGCTTAACTCACAATCTCCCTCTCTACAATCTACAGCAGAATATAAATACATTGAAAAGAGAAGAACAGGATTACAATGAGTAAATAAATATAATAGAAAAGAGTATTTAGTTTTTGCATAAGTATCACACACAACACATAACATACAACAAACAGAGAATTTACAATTTACAGTGTGAAAAAATTGATGGATTTGAAGACACACGCAATACTCATGTATGATATAAATGCATAGAGAACAGAGAAGAGCAAACAGAGAACAGAGAATATTGTACAAACTCCTACAGTAAGTAAAATTCATTTGTATATATGTGTATTGAGTATGTATATAACTTAGTCTATACGAATTTCCCTCTTGCGATGAGTTGAGAACCACCCGTGGCTTCTAATGATTTGAGGCTGTACTCTTGTACTCTACTCTGTTCTCTGTACTACAAACTACAATGCAATGCATTGCAGTGTAATACATGGAGCGGAGCTCTAGCTCCAGCTCCGGCTCACTCACTCACTCACAAGGAACTTGGACAGAAAGCCTATAGAAAAAACTATAGGCTTTCTCTACTCCATCCAGAATGAGCCACTTGAGCCGTATTTTGAAAATGGTTTCTTCACATCGTTTGAATGCAAGTGAGCAATCTATAATTTGCAAATGTTTACAAAAATCCACATAATTCATTAATGATTTGTGTCGAGAGTCGAGAAACGTGTGCTAAAAACAATGACCACATTTACGAGTTGTCTTACGACTTTTATCTTTTGTATGAGACTTACGAATTGAGTTGCTTGAAAAATTAATTAAATTCTTTTACAATATGTCTTAAAACTTTTCAGTTTTAAAATGTTCTCTTGAAAAAACTCTAATAATTAATTTTCTGTTTCTGTTTTCTTTTCCATGGATAGCAATGTATTTTCATAAATGTACAAGTTTTTAAACACGAGCGGACTGTGCGTTTCTCATATTAAATGGTGTACTTAAAATAATGGTCCTAATTGTAAAAGGAGCAAAATACAAGATACAAATCTTGACTGTATTCATTTACTTGAAATTTTATGATGCCTTTGTATTGGTTTTTGTACAAAATAGATGGAAATTTAAATGGGAGAGATGGATGCGAGAGTGAGATTTTCAACCCAAGAGTTTCTCTATTGTTTTCTCTCTTCTTTCCTCCCTTGTTTAGTTTGGTTTGGTTTTTTAGTTTTGTGGATGAAAACTACTACTGTGAGGAAATCGTGAGAGGCGGAATAGAGCTACAGCTACATTCTACATTTGTTTTACTTCACATGGAACAAAGCACAACTGTTTAAAAGCGTGGGTCTGACCACAGCTATCATTTTCAGATTGAGTTTCTTCAAGCTAATAATACTTTGTATTTTCTGTGAACAGTGAAGAGCTGAACATGCCAAATTCTACCAAGTATGTACAATGTACACACTCAGAACACCGTCATCTGCAGTCCACAATTCCTTAAACCTATGTATAGTTTATATAAGCGTATACAACATACAATATACAGTCAGGTATGACTAGTGGGGGAGTCGAAAGTCCAAAAAAATCTTGAAACTAAATAAACTTGTGCACCGAATTTCCACATACTAGGTTCTAGATTTTAAATGGTTTGTTGCACTCCTCGAGTTCTGTAAGCTTAAACAGCAGCACACTACACTATACTCAATACTTTGCCACACACCACTCTCAAAGTTGAGGGAGAAGAAAAATCAATCGATTCATTCTGTTGATAAACGGTAATTTGGTAGCGTGAGAACAGCTCCGTATTTTACAAGGCGAGACTAGAGAGTATAGACTCTCTCAACAAAAATTACACAGTTGATTCCATTCCACCAAAAACACAGCACTAGAAATACAAATACAAGTAAAAACACGAAACTACACACACACACACCTAATTACAGACTACAGACAGGGAAACTATTGCACGTGAACTAAAACTTTTCCCCGTCCATGTCATTTCCCAACTTGTAACAAATCTCGAGGAAAAATAGAGATTTTTCTACTTTCTCGTTTTCAACTTCTAGCTTCTCTCTTCTAGTCCAGTCCAGTACGATTTTTACTTGAACTATGTATTTACCCACCCAAAGTTTGAGCCAAACTTTTCCTGGTGATCTCAACTAATCAGGAAGACAGGAATAATACAGGAAGAATATCTGTAAAGTGAACTTGACTAGATATTGGATGCGTGGAAACTGGACAGACGGGAGACATGGATCTTAGCTTCAGGTTATACATCCATAGCCTACACTCTACACTCTACAATCTACAGTCCATAATCCGTAGGTGTCCTTCATTTTTCCAAAATTATCCATCCAAAGATCAAATGAATACAATTCCAATTCCAATCTTGCACCCTTAAAATCAAGATGAAAATGGCCTTGAAGATGCTCCTTTGTTTCCTTTTATTGCACTATTATGCAACCAAATTCAAATGATAGTCATAAAGTTTAAACTACGGTTCATTGTACATGTTATTTTATTACAAGGAGCATGAAATAACATGAATGCAATTCTTATGCAAATGGTCAGTCAGGTCATTTGAGTAACAAGTAACACGTAACAAGAGGCAAAAGGGATCAAGTGTAATAAAATATAAAGGAAGGTAGGACAAGAGACAAAAAGATGTTTAGTTACGTAAAGGTCAGTATTCAGTATGCAGTATTCAGTACAGAACGTAGAAACTAGAAGCTGACGTAAAAATTTTGATGGTGGTCCTATGTTTTACAACGTTTATCCTTTCACAATTCACAATACAAAATATGTTGGATATGAACAAAGGAATTTGTTCCAAGAAAATGTAACCCTTTGATCTTTGATGTAATGCATTAAATCTTTGTTCTTTAATTGTGGAATAAATTACTACACGTCTAGTTGTCCAGTTGTCCAGTTTGTTTACATAAATTTTTCAATTTAGTTCACCTCATTCCCTTCCTCCGCCTCTGTTTCTGTCCTCCAGCCAAAACAATGTATAATATACAATGTGCCGGGCAATTTAGAGTGTTTTATTGCACTTTTGTGACTCTTTACTGTTTACTCTAAGTACATGATTTAACCCTTACTCGTTCCCTCAATCTTTACAAGCAGTTGCATAATAATAATAATACACAACACTGGACATTCGACTCATGTGCATGAAAGTTTTGTGTCAACTTGGCCAAAATACAAAATACAGTCAAAAGGTCGGGACTGCCTTGAGTCTTGAGTCTTGACCATTCTTGACCATTCTGTCTTGTGGTTTTGTAAAAGGGTTGTTTGTTGTATGATGTTTGAATGTACACATTTGTCAACAGTATTTCATGACTATTTCCAATTTTCCAGTCCTAATACAACTTTTCCCTTGATTCGTCTTGTGACTTGTGTCTTGTGTCTGGTTTCTTTTGTCAAAATGTTTCAAAATTTGTTGAAAATTGAAAATTACAGTGCTAGTATTTTTTAACAAGTTGTTCTGTTTCTTTGTTTGTCATTGTCTAATAATAAGTGTGGGGGTTTGAAATTTCAAGTTAGTGAATTAAAATTGATTTGATATATGGTATCAAAGCATGTTAAATCCAGTACAGTGTGCACTGTGCAGTTTAATGTTCAATGTTCCATTCATCAATTTATATCAAAATGCATCAGATGTGATCAAACTCGGTTCAAGTGTGAAAATTAAAGGCTGGAATTTTATGTCTACTACTATAGTGAATGTTGACACTTGACACGACGCTTGACAATTGATAACTCATATTAAATGTGATGAAGGAGCAATAAAATTTTGAATGGTGAGTGAATGAGTGAGTCCGTGCATTTACAATTACAATGTCTACAGTCTACATTCTACATTCTACATCGATAAATATTTGGCGTACGCATGTAAGCAAACAGACATAAAAGTTTATTGAATGTTTCCGACACTCGTGTTGACAATTTAAATTTGTTTATTCAAATTAATTCCTAGTCGGTCCTACTCCACACGCGCTAATCTCTGCATAAAGTATGCAATATCCAGTATAGATTATAGAGTATAGAGTATAGTTGACACATATATCGACAGTATAAGTATTTGTGTACAATATTTAATGCAAAACATGTGCAGTTATTTCTCTCTCTGTTGCTGTAGTTTTATGGGTATGGTGTATGTTAGTATGCTATATTATGGTATATTATGGGATTTGTAAAAAACTTGGTGCGTTTGAATTTTATAGATAGAATAAAAGATACATGCAAGTTTACACATTACATAACACACGAATGTAGGCAGTAGGCACCGACTAAATTTATTTAATAGTTTTGATTGTCAAGGACAAGCAAGTGTTTTCCTCAATGAAAAACGGAGGAGCAGGAGTAGAGAAGTACAAGTAGTTCAAGTAGTTGGAGTTGGAGTTGTAGGAGCGACCTAACAGAAAAACTAGTGATGCAGTTTTGTAGTGGTTTGGTTGTCGTCATCGTCGTAGTAAAACTAGAACTAGTGAGGCTAATAGTTAAACCTGGAACAGAGTAAAGGAGTAAAGGAGTAAGTAAGTGCAAGTGAGTAATAAATAGGGGACATAAATACGTACGCACGTGATACGATAAGGGTCATAAAGAAGCCCATAACAGAGCGTAATAGGATCATTGCTCTTATAATAGCTCCCATAAAGATGTCATAAGTAGGTTTTTTATTTGTGTGTATGCTTCTAGGCAACTTGTATGCTGTATGCTGTATGTGTAATGTGTACATTCTACCAAATCCAAAGCCAAAACTATGCTAGGCTTTGGATTTGGCTCTGGTTCTGGTTCTGGTTCTATCACTATATCTGACTCCTTGACTTGACTTGACTGGAAAGTGTGTGAAATAAGGAATAACCTCAAGTAAAATAAAACCACCACCATGTACTTTACTTTGTATATTATGTAACACAAATACACTTTGCCTGCCTCAGTCTTTAAACCAGTGTTTCCTTATTGCTCTTTTAGTACTTGAGATTGGAGAGTGGAGATTTGAGATACAAATTCAAATACATATAGGGACACAAAGAGAGAGAAAGAGACAGGGACCGGAGCAGAAAAGGGCCATTTCAAAAACTTCTTCACTTACGATAGAAACAATCCTCAGACTTTCGTCTTTTTTCCAAATCTCGATTCTCAAATCTCAAATCTCAAATCTTTTTTATGATAAGTATTACATCTCCCATATTGCATATTGAATGTAAAGTGGAACAGTAGGACTTTTTTTTATTCCGTACTCCATACTCCATACTACGTACAAATTGTACCACTGCAGAACACAGTCATATTCATCCATATCTAAAGGGATAGCTCACGTAACTCGGTTTGGATTTATAAAGCAAAAAAAAACATGAAACGAAAACTTGTACATTTTCCTACCCTCCTGTTATGCAATACACAAAAGTAGAAAGAAGTGGAGATCGAGATGGAGTTTTAGCTTGAGCTCTAAGTTCTGAGCTCTGTTGCCGGGTTTAACTTTACATTCAGCTTTTTAAAATGGCTGATATATCTGTACACACATGTTCAGTGTTCATGGTACATTGGTACATAATACAATGTACAAGTTGATTTAGGTTAGGAATGTGTCGGGTATATTATACGTTTATACGTTGTACATAAAACATGTATGTACTAATATAAATAGATTGTTACGTTTTTATACAGTGATGGGTGTGAGTGTGTAGTGTGTAGTGTGTAATATCAACCATAAGGTAACTTGAAAATGAAAAGGTGTACGTAACTTAACAGAGAATAGAGAACAGGGAATAAGGAAAATAGGTATCCAAGCCATTTTAAGATGTATAGTAAAGGGAATTCAATCCAATCCAATCCTCAACGTCATTTTAGCTGCATCTACACTCTACACTCTACACATATGCATAATATGTAATAATGCTATATACATGTACGCACATTTGTGGAAAGGTCTGAATGTGTAAAAAGAGGAGGACGGAAACCTGTACCAGTTGCCAGGTTGCATTTCTATACTTTCTACTATATCCTACGCCAACACTGTACTATACTCTCTAATCTATACTCTATACGGTACCTTCCCTATATATATATGTAGGTTGATACTAGATCATGCACATGGAACATAAAGAAAGAGATAGAGATGGAGATAGACCAATAATAATAGTAATAATTTCAACTGCATTTGTAGAGTGTAACGTGTAACGTGTAAAGAAATGAGTTTAAATCTGTGCATGGATATGGGATATACTTGAGGATATGAGGGGATATAGGAAAAGACCTTCAGCTATAGGCGTCAAGGTTTATTGCTGGAACATCTGATCTTAATGGCCACCCTATGCAAATTACTCAAAACGAAAAACCAAAAGGAGTCAGTGCACAGACCAAACCAAGAAGTGAAACACTATCGCTTTTTTACATGCCATTTTCCCTCTTGTACAATCCTACTCATTTACATATCACACCAAACACCACTATTTACTATACAGTTGATATGCCCACAAACAAACAAACAACCGTAATCACAATGTTGTTTTGTTTTTTTTTGTTATAGTAGTCCTCGTTTTTTGGCATATACTCGTCTTTTTTGTGACTTTGAATAACTAAACTTTTGTTTCACCTATAAGTAATTTTATTGTTATTGTTGGGTGTTTTTGTAAATATCGGTTACTCAGCGTGTTTATGTGTTGTAAAAATGGACCAAATTTCAAACTGTACATTGTACATTGTATTAATATTTTTATGAAATTTACAGAAAAACCCAAGAGCTATTTACATTTTTGAAAAATGTGGAGGACTTTTTTACAGTTCATATGTTAAAGCTGAGTAAAAAGAAAAAAAATAATTTAAACGTGAGATTTTGATGTTTTGATGTAGCTGTTGAAATAGGAAAGCGGGAGTTTGTTGGAGGACCACGTTCCTTGTGTTTTTCTTTGAAGCTTGATGCTTGATGCAAATGAATTTATCACTTTTTTCTCATGTTTCATTCCAACTGAAGACTGAAGGGATAAAAAGTGAGTGTGAATGTGAGTGAGAGTGAGAGAGAAAATCTGGAGATAAAAATTTAACCTGATGAAAAACTGAGGCAGGAGGATCAGTTGAATTTGAAATGAATTCTTTGAGTGTGAATGTACATTGAACATTTACTTACTGTTGAGCATGAGTTTTGAGTTTGAGAGAATTTTCAAACAGAACAGAAGAGGACAGAAAAGAAAAAGACGTGAAGGAGTATTTGATGGTGAAAAGAAATTTGGATGCAAAGTGTTATGTATCCTGAGAAGATAATGATATAAAGAATGAGAGGAACGTTGACTCTCTGTATTCTGTACAGACTACAGACTACAGACTACAGACGAGATGAAAGTAGTATCACTTGTTCTAAAAGTATATAGTAGCTGTAGTCGTCGTCATAGTACATGCTACATGCTACATACGCGGTAGAAAAAAGAGATGATCATAAGTGTAAGAGAGACAGAAGCAGAAGCAGAAAGACAGTGGAAGAATGAAAAGGAACTCAAAGCAGAACCAGAGAGAAAGAAAAAGGGTTGAGAGATGAAAAATGAGTGGAAAGAGTTATGTGAGGAATATATATTTCTCCTACTTCTTCACCGGATATCTTGACTACCAACATTTCACTTTACTTCACTTGATACTTTTCTTCCTCCACTGTTCTTCTTCTTGTCTTGTCTTCTTGTGCTGCTCTCAGACTTTGAGTTGAGTTGAACTGAGTTGGAGTTCCAGTTCCAGTTTTTCCTAACATTTGCATATGATGAAAAAGGAAAAAACCAACAGTGTAGAAAAATCATTTATTTTCTCTTTCCCTCTTCGCCTTTTGGCCAACTTCCTCTGATGCCATCCTTTTTTCCTCTCTCTTTCTCTCTCATTTCAGTCTTTTCATGTCTTGTATCTTTTACATCCACATCCACACACCCGTCATACACAGCAAAAGAAGAAGAAGAAAAAGAGAATAGCAGAAAAATGTAGAAAAAAATAAGAGCGAGCGGGAGACTGATATCTCCGTCTCTGCTTTTCATTTGCCTTTGCATTTTATTCTTCTGCTTTTATTCCGAGTTTGAGCTCAACCTTTGTCTAAATATTCTACAAAATTTCATACATGTTCATATTCTAGATTCTAGATTCTAGTTGCTAGACTTTGAACTGTAGACAGTAGACAGTAGACTGTGTACTGTGTATGGTAAATGTGTTTTGTATGTGGTACATGAATGTGGCATCACTATGGATAAAAAACGAAGAAACGAAGAAACGAAAGAGAGACGGAGAAAGAATAAAGGGGAAGTGTCTGTCTGTCTGTCTGTCTATGTATGAGTTTGAGTGTCTGTATACTGTACATTTTTACACCATCTAAATTCAACGGGAAAAAATATGGAGTAAAAGACGAAAAGGAAAGAAAGAGACAGGAGTGAAAAAGGGGTGGATTTTTTCACTTTTCCAAGTGTACTGTGATGCTTTTCCTCCAAAAAGAAAAAGAGAAGGAGAAACAGAGTGACTGTTGTTAGTTGTTAGATGTTAGACAAGAGAAAATGAGAGAAAGGAGAGTGTATGTGTATTTACATTTTACATACAAGTAGAATGTACAGTGTAGAATGGAGACTGGAGACGAGGCGAAATATTGAAACTTATTAAAAAGAATCCTCATCAATCTCCCCCTCACTTTCATTACATTACATTACACCACACTACATCAACATCCGAGAAAGAATGAAAGAATGAATGAATGAATGCGTCAGACCAAACCAAACCAGACCCGAGCACTCACTCCTCAATCTCCAGTCTTGAGTCTAGAGTCAGAGGGCGAGAAAAAAAATAAGTTTTGGAATTTTTAATATGCATCCAGCTCAAAATGACTTGACAGATTCAGTGATTTTCTCCATTTTAAAAAAATTACTAAAGTCTATCCATTTACATTCTGTATTCTACTGTCTACTGTATTTTCCGTATACTTTCTATGTGAATGCTTTTCTAGCAGTTTTGGGAGCTTGTGCAAATGTATTATGTATTATGAAAAAAGAGTTGCCACAAATGAATGAATCCGACGTTTCTTCTCATCCATCCGTCCGTCCGTCTATCCATCTATCCATCTTTCTGTCTACTGTCTAGTGTCTATTGTCTATGTACTTTCTCTTTGTTTCGGGGTTTTCCACCGGGTCATAAATTAAAAAGAGAAAGAAGAATGAAGGGAAAATTACTTTTTCCTCACACTTTACACATGTATACAGTATAGACAGTACAATGTGCAGTGTACGCGTGTAGATTTACCAGAGTAAATTATTTAATAATGAATGTATCAAGGAATTCAGGAGCAGATTCAATTTCAATCCTCAGAAATATCCGGAATTTGCATCATTTTACATTCAGTAAAAATTCAAACTTTCTCAACGTTCTGTACCTTCTACGTTCAGGGTTTTGCAAAGAGATGTTTTTGAACTTGTATACAAATTTCCAATTTACCGGTTCCCATTTTCAATAAAGGGATAATACAGAGAGGGTGATGTAATTTAATTTTAGAAAAGGCGGTGCATCCTGATCCAAATCCAGACACAACATGGATAGATTATATTATAGATGCTTTTCCGTTTATTTTCCTGTACAGCCGGGCAAACTAACGAACTACAAGTGAGGAAAGGCGGAAGGAAGAAGTGCCGAGAAAGAGAAAAAGATGAATAGACGATGGCTTCAAAATTTATGTAATAGACATGAATAGAGAATAGTGAAGGCGGTGTCTCACATGCATGCATATTTCGTGTATGATATTTGAGATGTAGACACATGTGATGTACACAGAGAGACAGAGACAGCGAGAGAGGAACTCTGAGTAGATTTATGTTTGTGAAGAGAGAAGGTAATATAATTAAAGGTGATGCATGGTGTTGGAGGAGTTGATGATGAAAATAGAAATGGATCAAGCGCGGGAATTCCGGAATGAGTTATGGTGAACATTTATCACCTTTTAGCAATGAAATGCTCACGCAGGAACTGCCGCAATCTTTTTAACTTCCATATGATTACTCTGTCCATTAACAAAGTCTGCTATGTAGAATGTAGAATATCTGCATGTCTCATGCCTTATGTGTACACTGCACAGTGTACAGTCTACATTTTACAGACATGAATATGCATGACAAGCATCCGTCATATGCAAAGGTCTATATTCTACATATTCAGAATCTCCGCGCAAAATATTCTCCCATGTCATGTTTCTTGTCTATAGCCTCTTATGTCTTGTGTCTAGTGTATTGTCGGTGGTCTACATTTCCTTTTGTATTTGTACACATCACATCACTTTTTTTCTGTATATTTTCCACAACTGTTCAATAAATATATTTCATGTTTGTTGAGTGACAATTTTCCCATTTTGAATGTCTACAATGGTATTTTTCTACCTCTAATAGAAAATACCTACACGTGTGCAGTGTGCACTTATTTCGAATTTTGGATTTTTAATGACAAGATTTTACACAAAGATGACTAAAATTCCTTTGAAGTTTCTAGTTTGGTCCATCTTTTAAAATTTTTCCCGATAAAATCAAAATGTGTCAAACTATGAAAAATGATCCGCTGTCTCCTCTAGTTTTCCTTTCCCTCTCTTGTGCTCGTTGTATTTTGTATGACAATTCAAAATTTAAAATGCGACAAGTCGTTTTCAATTCCAAAGCAAAAGGATCCGTCCCACAAAAAATAGACAGATAGATAAAAAGCAGGAGTAGAAGAATAGTAAAAGGACAGAATGTAGAATGTAGAAGCATCAAAAGTCAGAAGGTGGGTGGGAAAGAAAATCATCTGTATAAAAAATAAAAAATCTATTCATATTTCTTACATGTAAGCCCAATATGTAATACAGTGTAAAACTGAATGTACTAATGATGATTTAAAGTACAGAAACCAATACAGTATAATATAATATAAATAACAAGTAAAAACGCCCGTAAAATGACGGGACATACTGCATGTCTATAAAATCCATATCCGATAGTCTGTGCATTTTAATAAGCCTCACATTCTTCACAGCCGCTTATATGTAGCCCGAAAATTGATTTATTTTTTTTAGGTGTGTAGTATTGCACTGCTTCAGCTCTCAATATTTTTTTTATTGCTAATAAATGCAGCTATTTTATTTAGCCCAAATAAATGCTCTTAGCAAGAGTAATAGCCATTTTTCTTAGCCAGAATAGTAGCCATTTCTCTTAGCCAGAGTAGTAGCCATTTTTCTTAGCCAGAATAGTAGCTATTTCTCTTAGAGCGTTACACATGCAATGACGCCATCGGATACGGGTTTTATAGAAGGTAGATAATAATAATAATAATATCAATAGTCCAATCCAGTCAAATCCTCCATTACATATTAATATCATTATACCACTATTATGAATTTCAGTTCAATGCATATGCATATGCATTTGTATGTAAAAAATATACTATAGACTATAGGCAAGTGAACTTTCAGCTTACAGACGGAGATAAGAAAGACAGAAAGAAAGGCAGAGGAGAGCGACATGAACTCGTTTTCATAATAAGAAAAGGAACCATTTTCTCATCACGATATCTCTCTGTTCTCATTCTCCGTCTTTCTCGACTCGAGACTCTTACAAACTATGTACTATTTTGTAGATTGTCTTCTTTTAACAATACCACATCAATTTCTGTGACAATGCCTTCCAAACTCCAGCATGCTACACTCCACAATGTACAAAGACGAGAGACGAGAGTGCGTGCATGACTTTATTCTTTAGCTGTCCGATATCGTGAATCTAAAGTACATATGTATTTTGTACGTATGCATCCACACAGCCGTTCACCTGAGCTTTCAGTGTTTTTTCTTCTTCCTCATGCTCTTAGTTTGAGTTTGAGTTTGGGTTTTGAGCCTGAGTTTATCCTACTTGTTTTTCTGTAGGTAGGCAACTAGATTTTGGAAGAGTATCGAAAGGAAGCAGAAAACGAAAAGGAAAAGGAAAACGACGACATGGAAATTCACAGAAAGACAAGCTGGTGGAAGCACGACACGACATGACATGACGATGAGATGCGATGTGATGCGATGAGATGAAGTCCAAATCCAAATCCAAATCCAAAATTCAAAAGCCCAAATCTAATGCAAGAATTACATGTAATATTGTACATGAGCATTACTATTCTGTTATGTATGTAGTATGTAAGTTTAAGATCTGAGAGTTGTATTATTATATTTGTAATATTATTATTATTATCATCATTAAATTAAATTCAGTTATATTGCATAGACGATATGGGTAAAAGTATGCATAATAATTGTATTTATACATGTAAAGAACATGAAGCTGGGTTCTGAGTTAGTGCAGACGGTAGACTTTAGACTTTAGACTGTAGAATGCAGAAGGAGAGAATAGTTTTCACAAGAGACATGTTTGGAGTTTGGAGAGTTTGGAGGATGGAGGACATGTTGCGCATGATATGATGTGATGTGATTGTGATGGGTGTCTCTCTGTGAGGACAAAAGAATTTTTCTCGTCACAAGAGACATGAAGAACCCCATGAGGTCCATCCATCCATCCATTCAAAAAATATGGAAGAAAATATCTACATACATACTCATTCGTCCTGTACTCCTGCACTGTACTCTGTATTCTGTATTCCCTGCCTCTTCACTACACAAACTACAAACTACAAACTACAACTGTCAGGAGAATCAATCTTGTACTGCTAAAACCTAAAACCTAAAACCAATGATATTACAAATGCTAATGCTAATACTAATACTACAAATCCATATAAATTCCCTGCTTCATGTTTTTTACAAATGTGAATTCAAACATCAAAAGTTTCTCCATATTCCATTTGACTTTATTTTAACACTTCAAAATCGTCTGTATGTTAGATTTTAGATTTTAGACTTTCAGTACACATCAGTTGATTGGACAGTGAAAATTTTAATACTAAATTTCTTAGATAAGCAAAAAAGAAAGGAAAGTGCTAATATAATAAAGTCATTTGGAACAAGAATCTGCTTTCAATATTCAATGCATTGACCATTGAACTGTAGAAAAAAGGGAGAAGGTGAATACAAATCAGAATCAGGATACAACTGCAAATTTTATGACACGACATCAGTTTCTAGTTTCTAGTTTCTAGACATACAGCATGTGGACGACAAGAGAAAAGATAAAAAAAACGATGGACACTCGTAACTCGTAACCAATCAAAGTTAACAATGGACAATTTTCAATAGGAAATTCATCAAGTTTGTAAAACTTTTTGCAACTATACAGAGTACAGAGTGTACCTATTGTATTCATCATGTGTCATGTATCAATGTATCATGTATCAAGTGTGAAGACTGAAAACAAAGATGTTATGTCAAGTCAAGTTGTGTCCTCATCAAAGTTGTAACTTCATTATTGCACGAATCCCCCTGTGGCTCTCCAACGGAAAATGTCTAAGCAATCTATAACTCATTTAAAGAATCATAAATAAATTACGCATCCACTCTCAGACTACTCTGTACTATGTACAATGTACAATGTACATTCTGCATACTGAATTCAGCTGACAATCAACTGCTCGTCAACACTATCACAGTCTCTGACAATGTACTATTCATTTGTAAACATGAGCAATGTACATATGATGTCTTATTGTACACATGTGAATATACATAGGACTTGAACACAAAATTCCTAAACACATCTAACAGAATAAGATGCATTACAGTCACAATCACAATGCATGTGCTTTGTATATTGTACATACTACATATACAATCTGTTTCTATCCATTCAGTAATAAACACAGCAATAACAAAAGCGATTATAAGATTACGTATACGTAATCAAGTCGTATACGACTTGATACTTGATACTTGATACTTGATGCAATTCAACAGAAATGCTCAAAATGACTCCTTTGAGAATGCACTCAATTGTCAATCCGCGGTTCCATAAATACTTGGAAAACTTACAGAGAGAGAGAACATCTGCAACTCGACGTTTCCATTCCACAATGTACAATGTAGAGTGAAAATGAACAGTCCATGAATAGTTTCATCCTATTGTATTTTGTGTGCTCATCTTGTTACACAACCCTGCCTTAAAACTTAAAATCAAAAGTTCCCAGAATAACGATAATGTAGTTTTAAAATTTGAAAAATGTTAAAGATTTCCTCCTTCACTGTAAATTTTAATGGTTCGTCATTGCTCAAGCAAAAATTTCATGATGATTTCAGAGCTTGTGGATTGTAGATTGTGAGTTGTAGATATTGCTGAATTTATTAATGACTGTTATAATTCGCACGACGAATAGATGCTTAATTGTGCCAAACGCCAAATGCCGAAGGCTGAACTAAATCAAAAGGTTTACCATATACCATGAAAAATTGAACCACATTATAAATTGAAATCGGACTTGGAATTGCTGCACTAGTAGTTTTCATTCGTGTTTTGTTTGTTTAAACATCAAAACATCAAATCAAGTTGTTTAAAAAATACAGACGTACAGACTGCTTCCATAATTTTAATTCTCAATTAAAGTAGTTCTCTAGGTTTTGTACAAAATGCATTTAAATCTTTGGACTTTCAATATTTGTTGCCATGAATATTTGATAGTATTTTTCTTTTTTAGTATTCCCGGTTTTATTTTTATGCAAAAGTGGGTTTGAATATGATTTACCAGAGTTGATAGTTGAGTACTTTTCAAGTGTTAATGACACCATGTTAAATGGTGGGAAGTGTTGTAACGAATGGCAGGTGAAGAAGGTTATTGTCATTTCTCAGTCTCCCGGCGAGCTCAACTAGAGACTAGATACTCGAGACTACAGACTAGAGACAACTAGAGGAAAGTAGAGAGAGGATTCCCGCCCGTTTCCTTGCTTCCTTGCCCTCTGCAATAATTATTTATGGTTTTCATGGCTTCTCTTCCACTTTTACCCGTTGATCAACCAACAACCACCAAATATCAACTACCAACCGCTAAACGTGAGCAAACACGTTTCAGTTGTTTTTTATTTTTCTCTACAATAACTCAGTATTCCACATAAACATTTAACTTGTGTTTTGCGTTTTGCCTCTCGTACTGTCTAGTACTTTTATGTATATTTGATTGCCCCTCTTTCATTGATAATATTAATTATACTACTGTTATCAACCTACGACCAACAAAAATACTTGTAAACAAACTTAACTTTTCAGTGCATTTATTTTTTATTTATATTTTATATACTACTATAAAAATAGTAGATTGAATTGAATTCAAAGGCGTTCTATCTTTTATCAGTATTTCACAAAATGTTTCACAGAGTGTACAGATTGTATTGTAATAATTGTAATAGAGAGGGAGAGAAGATGGCTGAATGGTGACTGAACTTATGCAAAGTGAGTAAGAGAGAGAGAGAGAGAGCTCATCACAAAAGGACAAACAATACCACCATGCTGAGCGTTCCTAAGCCTTTGATGCTTTTGATCCAACCGAAATACCTGCTTTTTGTTCAATATCTACCTTCTACCTTCTGTATTAACCAAGTATATCAGATATCAGACATACATATGCGTAGAAAAACCCCAAAACTATGAGATTAGGAACGATACATACATCGTACGTAAAGGAAAGAACTAAACTAAACCAAACTAAGCTCAAGTAAACAACGAATGAGAATTCCCAATAACAGCAGCCAACAGCCAACGAACGAATACGAATGAGGCACCATCCGTTTTTTCCTTCCCTACTTCAACTCGTATCCACAATGTACAAAGTACAAAACACCAAAATTACCCCGTCTCTCTTTCTTTCTTTCACATCTTTTCCTGATTCCCTCCCGTGTACAAAATGTACATACTAATTTTAAACTGTATACTGTATACATTATAGAGTATAGTTGATCCTAGGTCCTTCTATTACATAATTCATCACTGAATTGAATGTGGCTATATGGAAATAAATATAGAATTTTGTATTTCTGTACCTATATCTATTTCTATTACATGCCAACACATTCTTATTATTTTCACACAAAACAATGTGTAAAAATTAAATTGGTGGATTTATCACGAAATTCTAACTATCAACAGATTTAAATTTCTGTGTAAAAAATACATGTAATAATTATTATTATGGGAACAAACACAAGTGTATAAAGAAGTAGTGCTGAGTAGTGCTTTGTTGTGTTACGTTGATATGGTTTGGTTTGGTTTGGTTTGTCACGATCAAATTGATTCAAAATGAATGAATTCATGTACATTCCCAGACCGTGCGATTCACAATTCAATG
>JAQGBH010000967.1:0-39018 GCA_034698265.1 Sminthurinus aureus | reverse complement strand
GGATTCAAATTTTCAGAGGTTATTTTTTACACCAATAGGAACGATTTGAGGGGGTGTCGCTTTAATTTTTCGAAGTTGGTTGTAAAATGGCGAGCCCTAATGAACAGTCATGACGTGTGGTGCAAAAAGTTGTAGTATTTTGTAAGCTGTAAGTTGTAAGGGCTGATTTTGTCTAAATTCTAAATAATTTTTCAAGCACATTGATGATGGCTCATTGTACATATAACTTGAATCTAGACTCTAGAATTTTGACTTTTGACTCTTGACATTTAACACACAGATTTTCTGCACTCCCCACTCGAAACTCGAAACTCTCCACATTATTTCCACCTTTTTTCCAAGCCATGTGCAGCACAATAGAGACAATAGACTCTGGAAACTCGACACTCGATACTCAATCAATCAATCAAGTCAAGTTTTTTAGAGTGCTCAATGCTCAATGCTCCTCATCTCTCTCTATTTGACCATGAATACACAATACACAATCCTTCTGTTTAGAGTTTATATCTTACATTTGAAATTTGGAGCCTGCATTATCCAACTAAAGTTGGATTTGGATTTGGAACTGGAACTGGAGCAGGAGCGAAGAGGACTGTAAAAAAAGAGAAAGCTCTGTGCTTTTTTATCCATATTCCATATTCCAAATCCGAAACCAACTCCATATTTCATACCAATACATGTATAATGTATAGGTATGAAATACCAAATACCAAATACCGGCGACTTTTCCAAAGGAGAGAAAATGCAAGTGGGAAAATCCTTTGTGCAAAGTGAAAGTTAAGGGTTGACAATTGACAACCACACTTTTTGCTTTTCTCGCTTTCTCCTTTGCTTTCTCTTTGAAGTCAGAGTACAATCTATAATCCTCACTCAATACTCAATACTCAATGCACTAGATTCTAGACACTAGACATTATTCCATGTTGACTATCCAGTGTATTATTGACTATTGACTATTAGATTTGGATTTGGGTTCCAATTCGAATGCGAATTTACTTTTTATAAAATCCAGGGGAAAGTTAAGAGCTTTCTCCATCCTTATGCATGTGTGTACTCTGTACTTTGTACTTTCAAGTCTTCTCCAGCAAAGATGAAGGAGAATGCACGAGGTTAGAGAATGCACATGAAAAATTGGTCCTGGGAGCACATCAAACCCAAACCAAACCAAAGGAAAGTCAAACTAAAGCAAGAAAGAGAAAAGGACCATTTTGATGCTCCATTTTGATCCTCTGTACTCTATACTCTATACTCCGGACTCATACACCGAGTATAAAAAACGGTATAAAACTTTATCTCTTTCCTCTCCTCCTCCTCGTTCTTCTAGTCTCTAGTCGTTTTCATTTTTCATCGGTTGGTTTGGTTGGTTTGGTTTATTCCAGGATGGTATATTCCTATATTGTAGCATTTATTATCTGTGTGTATGCGTATAAGCGGACTGTATTATGTATTATGAGAGATGAGGGAAGGGAAAGGAAAGGAAAGTAAGGACGTGGAGGACGGAGAATGGAGATGGACGATATAAATACAAGTTGAGTTTAGTTGAGTTGAAAATGGGAGAAATGTGGACAAGCGACCAGAGAGACAAGGACAAAAGAGAAGGAGACAAACTACCACAGAATCCAGTATCTAGAATCCAGAATCCAGAATCCAGAATCCAGAATGGAAAATGTGGACCAATATCAGAGAAGCAGAACCAGAACCAAACTGACTGGCCATCCGTGGAATAGGATGAGATCCAAATACAAATCTCGAGACTCGAGACCCTGTCGAGTTGTCTCTTTTCTCTTTACTTACTTCGTTTTACTCGTATAAAATAGAACGTACAACGTACAACGTGGACTCAAGGTTTTCACTATACTTTTTAATACAGCTGAGTGACTTGAATTGAGCGGACTTGACTTGACTTGAGTTGAGTTGAGTTGCATGAAAGCACCGCCTTGTCTTTTCTTTGGCCGTTCTTTGGTTTTGGCTTGGACTGAGACAGCGGGGAAATTTTCTGAATTTGTGTGAAAGGAAAAGCCGACTGGAGACAAGGACAACATGGACAAATAAGCTGCACCAAGGCTACAATCTACAACTTACAACTTACCATTCTCCTAACAATCCCGAGATCCCGAGATCCCGAGATTCCACATCCCATTTTGCTCCACTCTGCACTGCCCGACTCAAAAGGAAAATGAAATTTGGATTCACTCCGTCGTGTTGAATGGTGGATGTTGAATTGTCTTGTGTCGGACTGATATTTCGTCCTCCAATTTCCCTCGGCCTCCTTCATCCTTCATCCTTCACACTTCATGCGACTTTGAGCTTTGAGTGCGTTTCTTTTATTTTCCCATTTATTGTCATGTAACATTGTTGTGATGTAACGGCTGTGTCCTTTGCCTTGAGCCTTGAGACTAGAGGAGTCTTTTGTGGCCTTGGTTGTGAGTTGTGATGATCGATGTAGAGGAGTAAAATACATAGAAAAGATCGATATTATTTCCAAAATGTCCTTGTCTATTGTCTATCATCAGCTGTCCATTTTCCATGTCCTTTTTGAATACTAAAGTTGCCGCTGTTCACTGTTCAGTGTTCAATATGTTGATTCATTATTTATCATTTATTATTCATTACTCATGCGTATTATTGATTTTGTATGGTAAATCTAAATAGTATAAACAAAATGTTGAAATTAAATGCTAAATTTGAAAATTTCCACTACTTGATTTTTTTGTTCCTTCTCGATTCTGGATTTTGGGTTCTGAATTCTCCATGTTCCATGTTGGAGTGTTGACGATAAACGGCAAGTCACAAGTCACAAGTGACCATTGACCACTGAGTGTTGAGTGTTGAGTGTTGAGCTGGGAGGGAAATGAGAGGCTGTCAGTCATTTTTGAATGTGAAGAATTTTCTGGCGTATGCTGTCATGTTTTTCTTATCGGCCCTCTCGAAGCCTCAGTAGTTTGAGACATTTCTTGCATCTCTTGAGGATTTTTTGAATTTTGAGCTTTGAATTTTGAGGGAGTAAATTTTGTAGGAGGAAAAAACAAGGCACTCAAGAATGAATAATCTGACCACTTGTGTTGTGTGTATGTCCAATGTCCAATGTCCAGCACCGTTATAGATTCTGATGACAGCCCATTTCATAGTCCAGCCGTCCAGGGTCTAGATTCTAGATGGTGTAGAATTTAAAAGATGCACATGTGGTTGTCACTATATATACTGTGGACGAGGATTAAACCTGGAGACTGGAGAAAATGTTTAAAGGGTTTTTTTATGGAGTGACGGGAAAAGAGTCTGAGTAGAGCTCCCGATTCTCCGTTCTAGAATTCTGTATTCTATATTCTAGATACCAGCAGACAGTAGACAGGGTAAAGTAGAAAGTGGATGGTGGCCAAATTCAAAATTTCCATTCAAAATTTATGAGCGGCGATCCATCTCCGTCACCCACCCACCGCATGATGACAGACACTAGAGTATAGAGTATAGAGCATAGAGTATCCAAGTGAAAGTGAAAGGGAGTGTGAGGAGGAAAAAATGGACGGGCTGAAAATCCAAGATTAAACGACAGGAATATTCAACATTCACTATTCACTAGACTGTCTACTGTCCTCTCTCTCCTTTTGACTCTTATTCTGTCTCTCGCTCCATTTTCCCCATCCTCAATCCTCACACAATATAAAAATATCCATAAAAATACAAAAATATTTTCCCTCATGCTTTTCCCGCCTAAAAATAAAAAAAAATAAAAAAATAACAAATGCTCCACAAATGTGTCACTGATCGCTGGTCGCTGACTTGCGCTTCATTGATTCATTGATCATTGATTTGAAACTCAGAATTCTATGAAGAGTTTGGAATTTGGAGCTTGGAATTGAATCCAATTTATTTTCTCTGTCATGTTCCTGTTTTGTGCGTCAATCCAAATTCCAATCTAATCTGTTTAATCTGGAGATGTCCGATTTGTCACATGGCTTGAATATGTGAATATTAAATATATTATTTACTCTTCTCATTGTCATTGTCATCATCATAAAATTTTATTCCCCTCATCACAAACAAGCAGCAGCAGCAAAACACTAAACACTAAACAATCAACGCTGGAGAGTCCGGAGAAAGTTTGCACTTTCTCCCTGGATTTCCTTGTACTCAATGATAGGAATATGTCAGCAAAAATAGGAAAATGACATGTCAGTGGCATAAACTGGCAAAAACCGGCATAAACTGACAAAAACCTCAATTTGTAAAGAAAATTCAAAATTACATGAAAATTTTACTGTCCTGTTGTGAAAGACTTGCATGAAGTTGTAATTTAACTTATAAGTTTTTAAAAATTTCGATGACATTTTCAAAAAAATTTTGAAAATTTTGAAATTTTAAAATTGAAAAAAACTGAATTGAGTAGCATGTCTTTCTAAATTAACTATAAACGGAACATAAAAACACTTTTTAGAAAAGACTTGAGCCAAATCCGGAGCCTGAACCACTAAAAAATTAAAATTTTCAGTTTATGCCAGTTTATGCCACCAAATGGGGTTTATGTCATGCCGTCATTTTGCCAGCTCCTATGAGCTTGTACTGAAAATGGTAAATGGAAATGAATACGAATACGGGTTGGGCATTTAAGAGGAGAGACGGAGATATTTTGTGTTTACTACTTGGTATTTTGCTCTAGCACTCAACATTCAGCTGCATTTGTGCCTTCCCGCTTTTTCATGTTAATTTTAATGAGACTGGGAACTGGGAACTGAGAACTGGGTTACAGTGTGAGATTCCGTTCTGTATTCTCTATTCTGTTGCAATTTGCAATTGGAACTTGAAAGTGTGTATGAGTTTATGTTTCATGTTTTATGTGCATATGTACGAGAACGAGTACTATTCCATTTTTAATAGTAAAAGTTTTTGACTCCTCCCCTTCCTATGATTTAACATACAGACATCCTTGAGTTTTCTTAAATAATCATACAAAAAAGGGCGGAGTCAAAAACTTTTACTATTTTTAATGGAATAGTACGTGTTTTGTTTTGTATTGGAGAGAAACTTTGTTGTGCTTTTTCTCCTATCTCAATTCTCAATTCTCAAGGCTCAAGGTTCTAGCCTCAATCTTCTTCTTCTTGCTGGTTGCTGTTTTAGTTGTTGTTAATCTGCTCATTTGCAAATTGAGGATGAGGATTTTCGGGTGGATTTTGGATAATTTTCACTCCCTAATTTCCCTAAAGGTTATAATATGTACATAATCAAAATCCATGCTCTGTGCTCTTTGCTCTGTGATGAAAAACTCGCCAAAGCTTAGTGTGTAGTGTGCAGAAAGTGCACAAAACTTATAATGTAGAGAGTAGAGTTAAGTGCAGCAACATGGAGAATGAAGAGCCTCTTATCTCAAACTAAACTTTTGAATGAGTCTCGATTCGGGATTCTCGATTCAGGAATCAGGCTCAACTTTTGCCTCTGTTTGTACAGGGAATTTAGACAAGTTTCTCGATTCTAGATTCTAGATTCTAGATTCTAGACGCTTTCCTGTTTGTACGAGTCACAAATCTTCATCTTTGTTTACACTTGTAACTTTGCTGGGTTGATGATATTTCGGATTGCGGATTTTGGTAAACAAAAGTGTGATAATAAATAAATAAAACCTACAAACTGTGTCTAAGCGGTTTTAAACAATAAATGTAAATTAAATACTAAAAATTAGAAATTACAGATATCCTTGACTTTTTTTATTATTTAAAAATGTAGAATGGGAATAAAAAAAATGTACTAATTTTGGATTGTAAATGTTTTTTGTTTCTGTGTTTTGTATTGTTTTTTCAGGACAATGATGATTTTTACATAAATTTGAGTACGTCCGTCCGTCATTTTGCCCGGGCTTTGGGTCATCTATTGATCTACTGCCATTGGCACTCCTTTGCCGTTCTATTTGATGACTCACCGTCGATCCTCAGTTCACAGTTTATTTGGGAGGAGGAACTGTCTCAGATGAAAATTACGGATCAATTTAGATCACCACCACCTCCGTCGACCAATTCCAATTCCAACTCGAACCAGAATAATTATGTAAATAATAATAATAACAATAATAATAATAATAATAATAGAAACACCGGGGATGATTTTGGACTTGATGAGGGTTCAGGATCAGGATCTTCTTTTGCCTTTTCTTCGTCGTCATCATCCTCATCTTCTTTTTCATCTTCTTCGTCTGCACCACTGAATTTGCCGGAAGACTACGACTATGAAAATCCACTGGGAAGTCGATTGTCCAACAACGTGTTTGACAAGGATGATGATGGAATTGATGGAAATGATGGACTGGATGATCCAATTCTCAATCCTGATTTCATAACGCTAAGAACCAAATCCTCCAATTCTGCCTTTAGAGCTTTGAGTGAAATTACCAAGGTTTGAGCTTCTTTTTATTTTCTCAATAATAATAATAATTATTATTATTCTTATCATTATTTATTATTATTAAAGCAGTAAACAAAATATTAAAAAATAATGACGATGATTATAGATTTTTTATGATTGTGATTTTTTACCGCTAATTTTGAATTTTGACGTTTGACAGGCCACCCAGGGAGTAATCGTTCTCCTTTGCTCACAAAGATCTCTCATTCAAGTCTTCCGAGCTGCGCAACAACTTCGAATGCTCAATGGCGACTACGTCTTCATACTCGTTGGACAGCACAGTCAGGTAACAATTAAAATGGAAAAGACAAATTCTCCATAATAATAATAATAATAATAATAATTATTATTATTATTATTATTATTCTTATTGAGAATTTGTTTTAAACATTTAAAAAAATCATGTTTGTTTTTTTTTGTATAAAAACTTGAAATTTTGAACTGTAGTTTGAAGTAGTCCCGGACTGGATTCCAAGCGGTGTTCTCGCCCTCCGCTCGCCCCGTTCTGCTCAAATAGGAAAAAATACGATGAAAACAACGGGGAAACTACTAGCGTCATCTTTATTTTCAGTTAAGGATGAGGAAATTCCACCGCCACCCACTTCCACACCCCCACCGCGACCCTCTCAACCCTACCCCTATCAAAATTTCACCTCCACTTCTCTTAATAAAAGTTCGCCTTATAATTCAAATTCAAATTCGAATTTCCCGCCTAATTCAAATTCAAATCCAAGTCAAAAGTCCAGTGGTGAAAGTACGCTGGTTGGTGGTGTTTTCAGTGGTTTCAGTGGCCCAGTGAAAGTGACTAGTAATAATAATAATAATCCTCCGAGTGTTGTGATTGATAGAAATACGGAAACAAATCCGAATGTGGATTCAAAGAGTGATATAAAATCGAATAGTCCGACGAGTAAAATGAAGGCGGGTAAAAAGTCGAGTCGAGTGCGTCGTCGTCGTCACCTAGTGAATAATCCGGAGGATGACGATGATATGGACAGTGTTGACGAGGATATTGACGAGGACGATGACACTGACAGTGAAGAGAGTGTGAGTAATGTCCATGTGAATGAACATGGCTTCCGCCCACCACAAATAACCTACAGTTCCGCCATGGTCATCAATGGCCATGACAATGACAATGGTAACGGGAACTGGAATGGCCATGCCAACTCAAATGTGAATTCAAATGTGAAGGGAATAAATGGAAATAGACCAGGACCAAAAAGCTCAAATTTAAAGACGTTCAAAAGCAAGGCGAGTCCAGTGGAAAATCGGAGGTTGAGTAAAACCAAAAATGGAAATGGAAATGGAAGTGGCAGTGTGACAAAAAGTGTTTTGGAGCTTTTAGAAAATCCACCAAATATTTCATGTTGGAAGGAGGAACCAACTCCAACTCCAAGGAAATTCGTCTCCGTCACTCTCACACGGTAAGCTCATTTATTCACTGCAAATTCATCCATTCAACTACTTTTCTCCTTGTATGCTTGTAAATTCACCTCAATTTTTATGGTTGATGGTTTTTATGGTACATTTCCGCCATTGCCATGCTTTTTATCATTTATGTTTTACATTTTATATTTTATCCTGTGTAAATCTGTCGACTGTCGACTGTCGACTGTCGTTTTTGCTTGTGCTATGCTGCTATTAATATTAAATGCATTAATTTACCCTAGTTTTAACCGTATGATGATTTTTAGTTGATTCATTTTATTTTTATTAATTTAAGCTGAAATTCTCATGATTGAAGGGCAAAGCTTTTGAACTTTAAAATTTAAACTTGACACAGTTTCTCATCCCATTTTTCATGTATCAAAAATCAAAAACATATCATGGCAAGTGAACTTCTATTCTATACAAGAATAGAAGTTCACTTGCCATGAAACATATTACAAATTTTTATTTTTGACGCGATTTCTTTTTTACTTGTAAAAGTTTTGTTTTTTCTGGGGTTTCCATCAAGGAATTTTATTTTGTGTTGGTTTTGATTTTGGTTCTGATTCTACTTTCTGATTTGACAAGTCCTGGGACTAACAGTAAAACTGGACATTTGTACGTAATAAAAGAGATTTTTCACACAAACTCGAGGTATACATAAAACATAAGACAGACGGACAGGCAGTGCACTGGACTGGACTGGTTTTCCGTTTTCATATTAACCTTGTCCGGAGTCTGGAGTCTGGAGTTTGGATTCTGGAGAAATCCCTTTTTCTACATCCTTTTCTTCATGTTTCTCATATCAGAGTTGAGAATTGAGAGATCAGAGAGTAGAGATTATCTGTAGACTGGACTGAAAGCTGGGAATGGGATTGAGACTCAAGGCTCAAGACTCTTTGACTTGACCTTCGAGAGAATGAAAGGAGATAATAGATCAGACAGCTCCGTTCTCGGATCTCGGTTTACAGTGGATGATTTGAGATTGGAGAGTCCAGTCAAGTTAGAATCAAAGTGTCAATGATCCATGTCAATGTTTTACCACCCCTATGTTCCATGCTCCACGTTCCACTGATACTGATGCTGGTGGTTTTTGTTCTCGTTTCTGTTTTGACATTAGTTATACCAGTGGATTTAGATTTAGATTTGGACTTGTAGGGAAAGGGGAAAGTGGGACAAACTATGCACTATGCACCATGGGCTGTGGATATCAATAGCCGAGTCGAGCTCCAAAGAGAAAATGGACAGTGAAAATCTCACTCATGTCTCGTTTCTCGTGTGGCGTTTGGTGTTGCTACTGAAAGTTCAAGTGGAAGTGAAAGTGGCAGTGCTGGTGGAGAAGAGAGATAAAGATAGATTACCGATGCGACTGTGGATGTGTAGAGAAAGTTAAAGAGCAAGAGGTCAATATATCTGCAACTGAATAGGCAGCTGAAGCCACTGACCATTTCTTCATACATTTCATTTCACTTTCATTTCCATGTTCCATCCTTACACGTCACACGTTACATCACACCGTGGACCAGCAAACCAGAACCAGAACCAGAACCAGGAGCAGGAGCAAAGTTGAGCAAGAGTCAAGTCAAGTCGAGTGAAGTGGAGAGAAATTGAAATGAATGGAGCAGAGTTCAATAGCTAATGGATTATCAAATATCAAATGATCAAATGAAGACCAAGAGGAGCGGCAGAGGAAAGAGGAAACGTACAAGTCAAAGTCAGAGCACAAAATATGTACAATCAAAGGAGCACAGTTCACGTCCAACGTCCAACGTCTAATAATACCAATGTATCAAAATCCGGAACCCCAAATTCGGAACCACAGATTCAAAACCATTTTTATAAAAAAGGAGACAGAAATACGTCACTGTTGCAATCTGTAATCTGTGTAATATCTGGTCATTGGTCATCCAATGTTACTTAAATTTTTCTGGTACAAGTTCCAAGGACAAGAAAATGTATGTTTTTCTCCTTTTTGCCCAAAATCCAAAATCCAACATGATTTCTATGAGAATCATCATCATTATTAACAGAGGATCAAGTATGAATGATGAGTAACAATCATAATACAAAATACAGAATACAGAACATGGATAAAAATCAGATGAAACTTTTTCTCGGAATTTCATCTCTCAATCTTGAATCTGTCCCTTACTTTTTACATCAACATCAAAATCAACATGAGTATCAGCATGAACATGAACATGATCAAAATACATCAATAATAAATTTATATCCATGTTAAAAGTAGCTATAGACTCGAGACTAGAGACTGGAGAATAGAGACAGAAAAGGAGAAAGGGAGCAAGATACTTTCACTTTTGATCCTTCTTTCTCCTCTTCTTTTTCCATCCTCCAGTCTCGAGCCTCCAGCTGTATCCAGTATCCAGTATCCACCTCTGATATTATATGAATAACTTTAACCCACTTTTTGCCTACTCGTTACTCCTTTCCATTCTGTGTGCTGTTGATATAGATTCTAGATTCTAGATTCTAGATTGCACATGTGTCTGTAATCTATAATATAAGCCCGACGGCATTCAACATTCAATATTCAATATATGATATCGGCACAAGACACAAGACACATAATATATTTCTGTTTTCTGTTTGCAGCTTGTAGTTTTTTGTAGGTTGTAGGTTGTAGGTAAAAACTTTATTTCTGTATTCTATATTCGTTGAATGTGGGCACATGTACAAAATGTACAAAAAGGGTTGTAAAAAGGAATGGGAAAACATAACTTGATACAACATGATATGATATTATGATAGTTTACATTATACGTTGTGCGTTATACATTATACAAGTCCAAGTCAAGTCATACGGTCATTTCAATATGGAGAATGGAGAGAAAAGTTGTTTCTCTTTCTCTTTGTCATAAATCCAGATGAAATTTCCTATAGCCTCTAGACTCTAGACTCTAGATTCTAGATTCTAGATTCTAGAATCCGGACGATCGTCCACACAAAGACAAGTTATACAGTATACAGATAGGGGAAAAGAGAAAGTGAAACAAGAAACAAGGGGAAAAGTTTTGCAGTAGGAAAATTCTCATGAAAAAATTCAGTCATATCGTGTATAAAAAAAATAGTACAATAGAAAAGATATGGAATATGGAATAAAATAAGTAGAATGTAGAATATACATTGTGGAAACCAATCCCATCCAATTCAATCCAACATCCATGTCATTGTTATTACTTGTTTTTGTTGTGAAACTTGTCAAGCTCAAAGCTCAAAGACTCAAATACTCAAAGCTCAACTAAACTAAAGTCGGAGCAACTCAACTCGAAACTCGAAAGTCGAAACTTGAAGCAACTTGACTTGACTCGAGACTCGAGACTCTAGACTCTAGTTGAGTTGAATTGGGTTAGAGTTTTCCACTTGGTTTTCAAATAGATCTGCAGTGAAAGCAAAGTGGAGAAAGCGCTTTAATCCTTTTCCTATATCTCTTTTCCACTTTTGGCTCCAGGCTCCACTGAAAAATAGAGAAAGTCAAGTTTCAAGTCTCAAGTTTACAGTCTACAGTATACAGTGAATTCGAGATTCTATAGATTCTAGATTCTAGATTCTAGATTCTAGACTTCACAGTTATGAGGATTTTACAGATGAAGGTACATCTAGAATCAAGATATTTCCTACCTGGTTTTTTCTATTTTTGAACTTTGAATTTTCAGCCTCAACATTTAAAATTTGAAATCTTCAAGTGATTTCTGATTTTTGTATTATGCAAAAAGAATGCATACAAATAAATTCTGTCTTCTTTCCTCCGTCTACAGCAACTATTTTGTTTTTTTTGTTACGGACTTGATTTCGTTTTATAGGTTTCAGGTATTTTCGGGATTTTTTTACACTTGTAGTTGAGAGTTGGAAACTGACAACTGACCCTGGATGCACAAAAATATATTATATTAAAGTATTTATATTTTGTTTGATTGACCATTATCATTAATTTTGTAGAGAATATCAGTAGAGAAGTATTTTATTTTATTTATTTAAATTGGGCGTTGGACTTTGGAGTGTGTCTGAGCGTTCACGGTTTATGTTTATCCTTTCAAAGTTGGTATTTGGTAGTTGATGTAATGGGTTATTTTTGGTTAATTGTCTCATGATTTTTTCTGGTCCATCTCCTCCCTCCCTCCCTCTTCCTCCTCCACTATCCAAAAGCAATTGCTCAATTTGATTTATTACGGCCATTATCATCAACTCCAGTTCCGAATTCTCTTTTTCTCCCTCTCCATTTTCCTACATCCTACATGTTCTGCCTAGTTCCTGTGCACTTTTACTTTCAAAATCTACAGTGTAGATTCTAGATTCTAGATCGAGATCTGTATTATATACACAGACCAAAAAACGGAATCTAGATTCTAGAAAGAAGTGGAAAGAAGCGGAAAGAAGAAAACAAAGGGGAAACGTCATGCAGCCATTTACAAGCATTTATTTATTTATGTGAAGCCCAGTTCACATTTCCTCTCTCAACCCATCATTTTATTTTTATGGCAAAGTTATTGCCATTTTCCATCTCTACTAAACTCTGCTCCGCTTACTCTATGGTCTATTTTCTATACTCTATGGTCTATGCTCTTGTTTGTTTTTGGTATGCTTTCTTATATTATGCAATATGGTTTATAGTGTGTTGTGTTGAGTTTTTGTGTGCATCAAAAAGTATGTGGATTGTGGATTGTGGCTGTTGGCATGTGTGGTTTCCGCTATTGTTTTAATGGTAGAGTAGATTTTCAAGATTTAAGACGCTTTAAGACGATTTTAACGTATCCACCATCACCAACCACCACAACCCACAACAACCAAATTCCAAATACCATCTTCCATCTTCTTTCTTCATCATCATAATAATAATATCCAAACCAGTGTAGTCTGTAGTCTGTACAAACTACAAAAACTACAAGCTACAAACCTAGACGGAAACCGTACATAATACATGATACATAAAATGAACAACATGTGAAACACGGGAAATTATTAGCCACATTAAATTTTTCCAGGCCAGGGAAATAAATAACTGAAAGAGTTAAGAGAGTCGAGTGGATGAGAAGGAGGACGTATTATAATGCTAATGTAATGGTAAATGAATCATTAAAGATTAAATCAGGGTCGCAATCAAAAAACCATAGCCATAGAAACCGTAACCATAGCATAGAGACATGGAGAAAATAGAGAACCATCACAATAAAATTTATCTTTTATGGTCTACGTGTAAAAAAATCTATTAAGGTTTACATTAGACATTAGACGTTTCACATTAATGCATTAGCCAGTACAGAGTACACAGTAGTCATCCGGCACTTTGGATTTTAGACGTTGTAACTTGGAATTTGGACTACTCTGTCGTAGATTCTGTAGTTATATCAAGTGGATTTTGAGCGAATAAATGGTTGAGTGGTGTTCTATCTTTACAAACCTGAAGGCAAAAAACAACAAAATTACATGTTTTTGATTCTTTAATGGAAATTCTATTATGGTATTTATTTTTTAAATTATTATTATTATTATTATTATTTGTTAATTTGCAAAGTTCTTTCATCCTTTCTCCTTCAAACCTCAAACCTAAAAAAAGAATGATAAATATTAATCCTTTTTGTTGAATGTTTTTATTTTTTATTAATGCAAGTTTTAAATATATTATATTGGAGAATCATAATAATAGTAATTATTATTATTTATTATTATTATACATTTTTTTACAGTGAGATGCGAAGTCAGATGGAAGCACTCGCCAGTTCCTCTGCAATGGCTCCAGGATTTGCCTTTGACATTTTGAACTTGGTGAGAAAGGACAAGAGGGCGAAGGGGGGCCGAGGTCCTGGAGGAGGAAGTTCTGGAAGGGAATGGAATAAAGTTGGGAATGTCTCTGTGGAGACTCCAAACGTTCACTTGGAGACAATTCGTTGGCCGGGAGGAGGAATTTTTGGACCAGGAGAGAGACCTTCCAAGGCTTATAGAATCGTCACCATTGTAGCACCGCCTTTTGTTATGGTAATTCATGGATTCGAGATTCTGGAGAATTAAGATTTTCCTCGAAAATCAAAGGATACTTTTCCAGTTTTTCGTACTTTATTAATAAAATTTTAAAACGTTTTTGAAATTTTAGGAGGCAGAAGCAGAGGACAATCGGACTTGTGTCAAGGGATTTTCGTGTCTTAAAGTTCAAACGGGCTCAAAGGTTAGTTTTTTATTTTTTTATTATTGTATCTTTTGTATGCCACTTAACAGAAATTAAAATCATGAATAATTACGAACTATTACGAATTACGAAGAAACCAACAAAAACAAACAAAAACTAAGAAATTCTCTGAAAAATTCAATCTTTCCCGCTCGTTTTTTTGTTCTAAAACTTCTAAACATGGAATTCCAATCAAAAAAGTTTATGAATCATGTACAAAGGACAAAACAAGACCAGAATACAAAAAACAAACTGTTCAAAACTTAAAATTGAAAACACTTTTTTATAATTATTATTTGAATTTTGAATGAAAAATGAGTGTAAAAAATAAACTTTCTGTTTTGTATTCTACTCCATGTTTTTTTAATTGAAATGAGAGAATGAAATTCAAAGTACAAAGTAGGATCTAAAATCTAAAATGAATGCAGAATCCGAAATAGCGATAAGAATCAAGAATCAAGTGGTGTGCGTCTGTCACTCGTAAAAGAAAATTTGTAAGAATTAAAAAGATGCTGGCACATACAAAATATATATTATATTTTATACATGGAGATTTGTTCCAAAAAGTATATTATTAATTATATACACTGCTGATTCTTATCTTATCTTCTCGCATAATACTTTATAAATTGTAACATACACTATAATATAAAATAGAAAAGAGAGCATTCGACTTTGATATTAGGATTACAGATAGAAATTAGGAAAAGTCGTCTTAAAATTCACTCTGTATTTTCTGTCTTCTGAATGTAGAACGGAATGGAGATTCTTGGTTCTAGATTCTAGATTTTATACAGCTTTAACTTTTGCCTTAACTTGAGCATTGACTTTTGCTCTGATTCAAGACTTGAGACTCAAGACTGCAGACTCTGTGTTCTGTGTATGACTGTGATATGAAGACAGAAGGCAGTAAAAAGGATTAAAAAGGAGCAAAAGAAGAGTTTATGTCACTTTCAATCCCTTTTCAAGGAACTCAAAAGAAGAGAAAACTAAACTATGAACTAAACTTTTACCCAATGTCTTTTCCTTTTCTCTTTTTCTCTTCTTTGCTCTTTGCTGTTGACTGGGCAAGAAAATCTGATGGTTGATGCTTCAGCATTCAGCATTTGTTTTTCCTCCAAATCTTGAGCCTTGAGCCTTGAGTCTTGAGATTTGAGAACTGACTTTTGAATTTTGAGTCATCTCTAGAATCAAGAATCGAGAATCGTGAAATTTCTTGTAATTTCAAATTTCAATACAAATATTAAATATAATATTTATTTTTAAATATTTCAGGATGAGTTGGCCTTGATCTTTGCGGATTTTGATCGAGGAAAACCTGGTGCTTATCAACTTGCCTGCTGTGACGGTCTCGCCATGGACCTCCTTTCAAGTTTAGGGAGGGAACTTAAATTTGAAATTGATCTTTATCTGGTTCCTGATAACTACTTTGGATCCAATTCCGTAAGTACCGCTCTTTTTCACACTTGAACACTAAGAGCTAAAATCGGTCAGCCATTTAGAGTTTAGAGTTTGGAGTTTAGATTGATAATAATTTATCATTTATCAAATATTAATGTGCATTTTTAAACCTTGTGGGTCATATTGACTATTGACACAATTTTCCTTCGCTTCTTCTCTCATCTCTTATCATTTATCATAAAACTTGGATCTTAGATTTTGGGGTATGAGAAAAGGGGGCAAATATATGGTAAGTGATCAGTGCCGTTCTAGTGCCAGTTTCATTTGCAAGTGATAGAATTAAGAATTATAAGATGAATTTGTGTGGGATGTGGGGTGTGGGAGGGCGGGGAAACAGTGACAAATTCCAACGGCGGAATTGAAATGGATCTTCCCTTTTATCTCCAATTTCTACCACTTTACTTCAACTTCCAAGTGTTTTACACAAGCTACACTCTACACCATCCAAAAAGCCACCAGCCACTGAGCCTAATTACAGGAAATTTATTATCTGGCGCCACCACCAACGACAATGACAATGACAATGCCAACGACATTCTGAATCCATGTTGCTCATCTTCACCTTTATCTTTATGTTGTAAAACGTTAAACTGTCTACTTATTCTTCTTTCATCTTCAATCCTCAATCCTCATCCACTTTCCAGTCAAAATGGGAATGTAGAATAGTCCGATAAATAATCCCTCCGATGCCTCAGGCTTCCCGCTCACGCACAATGCCACTAAAAAATTAATGTGATGACTCATTACTCATTAGCCATTCTCCATTTGAAAGATTTGGACTAATAATAATAATAATTATTATTATTATTGTTGTGAATCCAGTATTTAGTATTGTATTTATGCGGCAATTTAAAATCTCAAGGGTAAATTGAACCAAGTACTAATAATAATAATTATTATTATTATTATTCCTGTCCTGTTGAGCAAAAGAGGAGTGGATTGTTTTAATGTTGAATGAGATGTGAGGGAAATATGGTTGATGGCTCAAGATTCAAGATTCAAGAGAATTGTCTATTGTCTTTTGCCTCTGTAATATTTAATATTTAATAGTTTTATTATAGAGTTAATTTGAGCCAGAACCAGAAACAGAAATGAGGGAATTTCTAGAATTGCCCAAAGCCGGAACCACCCGGATTTAGGATTAAATGGAGAGGATACATAAAGCGAAAGAGAAACGGAACGAGATGGAGATGGAGAAAGAAAGGAAAAGACACTGAAACAAAGTAACTGTAATGGGAAATGAGAAATGAGCACATTATACATAATACATAATACATACTACTGGATGCTCGATGCTCGATACTCCGTACTCGGCAAATGTACGGTCTTTGGATGTAGCAACAGCTCTTTCCCTTCTTACACAACCGTATAAAAGATGCATGAAAATCCCATGAAAATCGAGTGAAAGCGGACAGCCCTACCGCCGACCATCGACCTTTCTCGTCTTGTTCGTTGTTTGTTGTTATTCTTTGGAAGGAAGGGAGAAAAAGGCGGCGGTGCGGTCTTATGTCTGATATGATGCGGTGCGGTGCGGTGCAGTGCGGTGAATAGACAATAGACAGTAGACAAATCCGGTTGTAATTGCTCTCTTTGTAATTTGTAATTGTCTATTTGTTTCCTTGTTTGTTTTCTTGCTTGTTTTGTTTTGTTTTGTTTCATGTTGTTTTTTCGGGTGGTGGGTTTGTTGTTTGTTTGTTTTGTGGGTTGGTCGGTTGGTTGTTGGCTATCGGCTACTAACGGTTGCTTTTATTTTGGATGTGGATTCTGTAGAAAACAGAGAAATAATTGACGACTGACATTGGCATTGGTATTGTGAGTGTGACGACGGAGCGAGTGAAAATGAAACAAATTGAAAGTCTTTCAACTTTTCTCAGCTCAGCTCAGCTTCCAAAAAAACTACCAAACTCCAAATTCCCAGTCCACCATTTCTACTCTGTACATTTCTATCCACTACTACTCACACTTGACTATTCACTATTGACTATTGAAGACAGCAGAGTGGAGTGGAGTCAGATGAGCCTAGAACCTGGAACATGGAAAGAAAAAGAGAAAAAACAAGAGGCCGCTAATACAGTTTGTAGTGAATTCTTTTAAATTTTTGATGAATCATGGGCAGATAAAATCCTCTGTAATAAATAATTCACATTGTTTCCTTTCCCTATCTTTTCCATCCCGTTCTTCTCAGAATCTACGAATTTTCCAAGGAGTTCAAAATACTCTACATTCTACATTCTGCTACAAAACACAGTGCACATTGGCAATTGGCATTGTCCGTACTTAAGTATATTGAACATCTGTTCTTGATTCTTCATTATTTAATTAGTTAATTATTTGTTATAGTCAGAAAAGTTATCAGAGATTATTAATTATTAATACTATACAAAAAATCTAGATTATAGATTTTATAGCTACATGTAGAATTTGAAAAAAACCGTCTAGAAACGTTTATTTTATATTCAGTATATCCAAAAATTATACATACTGTGCCATGTGTACAGTGTCCATGTAAAATGTTAAGTAGATGTAAAGTTTGTATAAAAAAAGTAGTTTATTCAATACAAAAAGAGGAAAGAGATGAGCACAATATTCCATTCAAATTCCATTATTATAAGTATAAACTATATTCGGTATTCTGTATTTTGTATTGTGATGGTATAATGTGTAATAATTCTGGATTCTGGATTCTAAGGATATGATGGGATAGGATTGGGGTGTGAGTGTGTAAGGGTGTGAGGAATATTTGAGAAAAATGGAGGATAATAGATAATAGATGGTTAAGTACTCTGACCCACCTCCAAAAACACCCATCCAATCCAATCCCATCTTTTACAATAGAGAATGGAGAATGGAGAAACGTTTTCCACTTTCTAGTTTCCACTTTCTAGTTTCTAGTATTAATAAAAGTACATGAAGATCCAACATCCAACTTCAATTCCAATTCCAGTCCAATGAACGAAGGAATGAATGAATGAATCAAGTGAAGTGAAGTGAATTGAAAAGAGTTGAGTAGATCCTGAAACCTGGGAATTGTTATTATTATCCCCTTGAGTATTGAGCATTGAGCATTGGGTAGTGGATATATTCTGTATCCTGTATTCTGTATCCTTTGTACAATATACATTATACACTATACGGTGTAGCGTCTAGTGTGTAGTGTGTAGCACCTCAAAAAATAACATCTCCATCCATCATCATCATGATTCGCTCTTCAGTCTTCAGTCTACTCCGCTCTGACACCAATACAATATCCAATCCAGTCCAAATCCAAATACCAAATACCAAATAGAAATGCAATACTAAGCGAGCGATAACAGCGAGGCTGTATCCCTGTATCACTGTACAATGTACAATATCATAGATATCCCACTTGGTGCTTGGTCTTAAAGAAAACACCGTCTTTATAATGCTATAAAAAATAAAGGCCCAGTTTCACTGCAGTGCAAATACCACTGCCAGAGCCAGAGCCAGTGTCAGTGCCAGTTTCATTGCCAGTGTAAAAAGTAAAAAATCTTCTACTCGTATAAACTACAAACAGCATCAAGCATCAGGTTATTTTTTGTTATCTTTTCACTTAAAAGGTGTAGGATAAGCAAAACGGTTGTTAGTCGTCCGTCTGTATTCTCGATTCTCCATTCTCCATTCCCTGCATTTGATACTTGATACTTGATACAACATACAAGGAACCATAAAGAATACATAAAGAGACGGTGAAAATAGGACAAAAATAAACCCAGCTTTCTCCTTCCACACTCCACACTTTACACTTTACAAGTCCATCCTTTTTCAATTCTCCACCACACCAGGTACTTTTCTCCCTTTTTATATCCACAATCTAGAATCTAGAATCTAGAATCTAGAATCCAGAATGGACAACTCAGCATTTTATTTTCCGGAATTTTGTCGACTATTAGTATTTCCTCATGTAATTTTCACTTGTCTTGTCTCTTTCTCTATTTGGTTTGGTTTGGTTTGGTTTGACGTCATCATTTTATATTTTACAGGACATGTTACATTTGTAATGTTAGAGAGTATTAAGTATTAGAGAAAAAAGAGAGAAAAAGGTAGAGCAAATTGTCCGTAAAAATAAAGGATGCAGTAAAAAATATGGTTGGAGAGCTTAAATTCAACTTTCATTTTCCATGCACAATGTAGAATGTAGAATGTAGGATGTGCATCGTGAATCGTGAGCCGTTACCCATTACATTCACATTCACATTTCCCACATCGGATCAAGTATCAAGTATCAAGGATCAAGTAATAATAATACACTGAAAAAATGGCATTATTTAGTCTATAAAATGCAAGTGATGAGAGATGAGCGGAAAATGTATGTTAAAGGAGAAATGAGTGCTCAATTGTTCAGGTCCATACTCAATATTCAACATTCATCCGTTTACCATTATTTAAACGTTCATTAAACATTAAACTCAAGTAGATGGTAGATGGTGGATTGCATCCTTTGTCATTCGTTATGTATTATTATTTATTATGTACACGAGTGATCTTTGTGGTGAAGTGGAAATTTGAATCCTCAAAACTCAAAACTCAAAAGAGGTGATGCAGATTTTTTATTGTTTATCTACAACCTATAATCTATGCCAATCGCCCATTGCCAATTGCCAATCTACTTGGAAATGCAAATGGAAAAGGGAAGATTATGGTGGAAAAAATTTGATCTCTGCTGACATCACTATTGAGTATTGAGTATTAAGAATCGAATATCGAGAATCCAGAATCAGCCGGCACCTTTCCTTTTCAATTTGTCCCCGTTTTATCCGTCCAACTTGGAATATGGAAGATGGAACGTGGAACGTGGAGCTCGCCTCATCATGTTCATGAGGAAATTGGAAATTGACTCAGTTTTCAATTTGCATCTGTGGATTCTCAAATCTAGAATCCAGAATCTCAAATCTGGCATCTCAATTCTCTACAACTTGATCCATTTTATAATGTACTCTTTTGTGCCTTGACTCTTGACTTGTGATTTGTGATTCCTGATCCTTGATCCTCCATTTGCAGTTTGGAATAGCAATTTCAAAAGCAATGGCAAATGGCAATATCCAGATCAATGTCAATTTCATATGCTGCATGCTCCACATTCTACATCAATATCAGTACAATCTGTAAAATTTTCACCTTCGCTTCAGCCTCGATTCTCAATCTCCGCCGCTGGCAAAAACATGATCACAGGATTCAATATTTTTCTACTACACATTCTTCAATCTTGAGTCTTGAGTCTTGACGCTCGATTCTTGGTTCTTGAGCCTACTTTTTTACCGCTTTCAATTTCCGGCTCTCGCTTCTCCATTCTCCATTCTCGGATCTCAATTCTTTTTGATTATATGCTGCATAAGCTTGAAATTTGATAGTGTCATGCTGTGAAAACACTCGGGGCCTTTTTTTCTCTTCTCTTCTCTGTAGTGTACACTGTACACGTAATTAAATTTTGCTTTTATTTAATTATCTTTACGACTCTCTTGTACATTTTTTCTATTGTGTATTTTATTTTACATGTTTAATTATATATTAATTAGGAGTTAGGAGTTAGGAGAGTGAGCGGCTTATTTTTATCCACATAAAAAAAATTAAAACTGCCCTTGTCAATTATCATAAATCATAAAGTATACGTCTTATAATTACCAGAGAAAGTCAGTTCTACCAGTCACTTTTAACTAATGATGGAATTCTGGATTCTGGATTCTGGGTGTTTGCTTCAGTGGTGCAGTGTTTAGAGTTTAGATAGTCTTGATTTTTTATGTAATAAAATGAAATGATATGATTAGAGGTCGAGATTCGAGATATGGGTCAGCAATAGAAAATAGAAAATAGAAAATAGGACGTGGGACATTTAGAGAATAGATAGTGCTTCACGTAATAAGTGTGGAAAGTAGATAGGAAAGATTGATGGGAATATGACCGACAAAATCCACTACCGACAACCGACTTTTACCTTTTTATTTTTTACTCATTTTCACACACACTCTCTCCCTCTCTCGCTCTTTCGTCGCTTATTACTTTCTCCACTGTTCGCTCTTCAGCCTTAACTTTTCTCCGTGTCACTCTGATTTTTCCTTCATTATTTTCATTATTAGTGGTGGTGTGAGATGTGAGTTGTGGGATGAAAGAATGAGATGTCGACGGTCGACGTGATGTGATGTGATATCAGATGCGATGGAAGATGAGGCCGAACAGGGAACAGTGAACAGTGAATCGGAACAAGAATGAAACTAATACATCTAGTGATATTTTGACTGTCTCTTTCTTTATCTCGCTCCATGATTTGATGTGGTGTTTTCATACAAGAAATTATGTGATGACAAGGGATGACGTCATCTTCATCCTCATACGTGAAAATAATATATCAACTGATGTAAAAAATGAAAAGGAAAGCAAGTTGAGGATGCGCTCTCTCTCTCTCTCTCTCTCTCTGTCCCTTGTGAATGTAGCTTTATGTGTCTATAGTGTATAGTATATAGTCTGCCGTACTTTAGTGGAATGGAGTGTGGAGTGGAGGGCATGTTGAACTTTGACTTGGCTTTCCATTTTCTATCCATATATTATTATGAAAGAAGGAAGGGAGAAGATGTAGTGTATTTTGATCTATGTGTATGTGTAAAGAGTAAAGAGTCAAGAGGCAGGTATATGATATAAAAAGTCCAAGTATTATAGAGTATAGATTATAGTATTGAATGTAGGCTGTAGGCTGTAGGACGACTTGGTCTGAAATTTGATTAATGGTTTCTAGTTTCTAGTCGGCCCATATTTCTTCGTCTGGGCTCTGGGCTCCCGGTCTTCTTCTTTTCTTCTCCTCCTTTTCTACTTCTTTCCTCCAGTTTCCAGTTCTATATAAAAAGGAAAAGAGAAAGAGTGTAGTGTAAAAGAGAGAAGAGCGAGACGTCTATATTCTATGTTCTATATTCCGTCCGAAACTTTCCCTTTTCTTATAGATAGAAAATAGAAAGAAAGCAACTTGCTCCCTCACTCACTCACTCACTCACTCAGTCAACACTCGTTTTCTTTTCGCACTCCACCTTCTAAACTTGTACTCAAAAAGTATGAAAAAGAGGAGGAAAAAAAGCCGCTCCATCTCACATCTCACATCTCACATCTCAGCTCTTCATTCAAGGAGAAAAGCTCAAGCTTCAAAACTCAAGACTCAAGACTCAAGACTCGAGACTCGAGACTCGAGACTCACAAGATGCTAAAGGAGAGAAGAAAAAGATAGGAATCGCATCACTTCAGCATTCAGAATTCAGCCAATCCACAATCCACACATGTACATTGTGCATGTGAAAAGAAAAAGAAGAAGGAGAAAAAAGGATCCAAAGAGTAAATTCTTAATACGTGTAAAACTGATGGCGGTTCTTCTTCTTCTACTTCTTTTTTGACTCCACACTTTTCTCAATGACTATACCGACAGAGTGTAGAGTGTAGAGTATAGAGTCAAGTTCTATGTATGTCCTCTGTGGCACTTGCCATCCCATTGGGAAGATTCAAAAAAACTAATCAAGCCGCCGGAAATTTGAAATTCCTCATTTAAATTCCCATTGTGATCCTCGATCCTCCAGACTCAATCCTCTTATTTCACTAGTCTAAAGGCTAAAGGGTGTAGAATGTAGAATGTAGAATGTAGAGAGTAGACAGTAAACAGCCGTTCATTGTCCGTGCACTAATAAATATGTGAATGAAAGTGGGCCAATCTGCTCCATTACAAGCTCATTACATTACACACTACACATACCTACTTGAGACTTGAATAGAGAAGGAAGAATGGAAAATGGAGAATCAAGTTCACTGCTCTGCTCACTTTTCAATGTTCATTGTCAATCCCGAATCTGGCTCATTATTTATTGTTTTCTGCTTTTTATCTATTATTCAGACAAACTGGGTTCAAAATTCAAAATTCATAATCAAGGTCGACATTTTTTAACATACAATTTACAATAAACAATCCGCAAAGCATCAAGTCTCAAGTCATTTAATTTGAGAACAAGTTTGAGGTTCAAAGGATAAATTTTTTTTTTTCAATTTTTAACCTTTTTGGGGGCAAATTTTAAATTTCAAAATTTCAAAATTTCAAAATTTCAAATGTCATCATTTGATTCTTGAATCTTGATTTTTCATTTTTTGGTAGTATTGAAAATTAAAAGCGTTATAATTGCTTAGAATTAATAATAAATAATAACCATTGAAAACAAAATAAAGATGCCGAATCCAGAATTCAGAGTCTCCGCATAATTAAATTAGGTGATATTTGTTGTATAGCAAGTTGAAAGTTGAAACGGAATGTCTGACGTCTCATGTGGTTGATCCTTCATCGTCTATCATGCATCGTGTTTTCATCATATTGTGCGGAACTGCACATTGTACATGTGACATGTATTCATTAGTCATTAGTAGTGTTATTAATATTTTGGCTCGGTTGTTTCGGGTTTCAGTGAATTGTAAATAATTGTGAAAGTAGAATATAGGAAAATTAAAGGAGCATCAAGCATCGCGCGTCAAAAGCGTCAACAGTCAACAGTCAAGAGTCAAGAATCAAGAGTAAATTATATTTCTGTTTTCTATAGCTTTGGTCTTTTATGCACGATTCACCATTGACGATGGAGGATGGAGGATGTGAAGCGTGTATTTGGTATTTTGCGTATTCAGTATTTGTCACTGGTGACTGTGACGACTGGCGATTTGTTATTTTTTGCTGTCGTCATCAGTCCTCACATGATACACAAAATGGTACAAAATAATAAATCACCGAGGAATTCCGCCTTCCGTGCTCCGTATTCCGTGCAGCTGGGAAAGCTAAAATAATATTGCGAGTTGTGATGAAGAACAACCAGCAATGGAATTAGAGAATGGAGAATAGAGAAGTGACAGCGATACGTAAACACTAAACATTAAACAGTCCAGAGTAAACTGCAAAGTGTACCGTGTAAACTGTAAACTCTTTGATGACGCACAGCCCAGACCGCACTAAATTTATTACTCGTGTGTGCTGCACTTTTTGGTTGATTGTACACTGTACACTGTACATTTTTATATGTAATATTTGTATTTGTGTTTGTGTCCGTATGTATTTGACCAAGGTAGACAAATAGCGGATAACAGAGAAAGTAAATAGTAAATAGTAAATTCTGAACAAACAATTGCACTGATGAGAGATGAAAGATGAAAGATGTCAAATTCAAAGAGAAAGGAAAGAAGACAAAATAAAATACAGAGAAAATAGACCGATAGCCGACTGTATGAATTTTAAATTAATTAATATTTATGCCTTCATTTATTTGGTGAATGTGCGATATTTCAGGCGGGGAATGGAAAGTGGAACGGTATAATGCGTGATTTAATGAGTGGTGCGGCTCACATGAGTTTTGCTCCCATATCCGTTACCTCAACTCGAGCCTCCGTTGTCGATTTTTCTACACCGTACTTCTTTTCGGGTAATTTTATACACATTTTATAATTTATAGTACAAATTAGAAATAATTCCGCCAATATTATGAAATATGACACTTTCTTTTTGCTTCCTTCCGGTTTTTTTTTTAATTTATTAAAGAAAAATGATTAATCACAAAAAATGATAAAGGAAGGATGTTTGATTTTTTATTTTTGATGTTTGATGCTTCATGTATTTTTTGAATTAGGGGTGGGGCTTTTGGGGGTGAGTCAGGATCGTGATATACCTCTTCTTGCTTTTTTGGCGCCATTTTCTGTACAGCTGTGGGCAGCAATTTTTATAGCGTAAGATTTTTCATCATTGCTGGTTTTGAAATTTGGCGGTTAGAGTTTCAAGTTCGGACTTTGGACTTGGGAGTTTGGGAAAAGTCATAGAAATTTAAGGTATTTTATATTATTTGATTTATGACTCATAAATATAATTTTTTTTCACTTTAATTTAGTTTAAATTTAACTGCACTGGTTGTGGCACTCTACGAGTGGTTTTCACCATTTGGACTTAATCCTTGGGGGAGACAAAGAACTAAAAATTTTAGTATGGCCAGCGCCCTCTGGGTAGTTTGGGGACGACTTTTCTCCCATCTAGTTGCTTTCAAGGTAACAAATATCACATATCAAATGTACAACAATGCCAATGATACAAAAATTAGCAAGGTAAAACTAATTTTTTCTGGAATATGACTAATATTTATTTTTCTCTGTTGCTGTGTTTTCTATGATTCAAATCTAAAGGCGCCAAAATCCTGGCCAAATAAATTCCTAATAAATGTTTGGGGTGGATTTTCTGTGATTTTCGTCGCATCCTACACGGCCAATATTGCAGCTCTTTTCGCCGGCATGTTCTTTGAACGAGCCGTGGATGTCAACGATAGAAGCGTACGTTCAACTTTTATCATTATTTTTATGGGTTTTACATCCTACATTTTAAATTTTGAATACACATAGAACAAGAATGCAGAATAATTAATAATTCCCACATTTTTGTATTTACACGTACAGTGAAAGTTTGATCAAAGGTCAAAACACTGTGTAAATTGTACCTCTAAATAATGTGAGGTTTATCCTTTTTATCTTTTACCATTGAATTTTTAAAGGGCTTCCAGCTTCCCATGAAAATGAAAATACTGCCCATAAATTTGGTTCATTTTTTATTTTGATTGCCATGTTGTGTGCATTCGTAATTCGTATTGCTTGGTGTGTTATGAAACGCTTCATCATTCATCATTCACCACATTCATGAAATAAAGCCTTTTGTTTACATTTCACACAATCACACTGCATCACGTACACACAATTATACATTATACATGTACATATTTTACACGTCCAAAACAAAACAAAACGAGTCAGCTGAATCTGGAATCTGTGATCTAGAATCTCGGAAAGTGTAAAAATGAGTACAATTCATCCACAGACAAAGAATAATTGATCCATGACTAATTTTCATAGATTCAAAGAGAATCATATCCACCATTTCTCTATCTTTCTCTGCCTCTCTTCATTCTCTAAATTCTACATCATTTGAAAATACAAATAGACTAAAAATCCTTTGAAATGTGCAGTGTTTATTCACACAGATCCCAATGTCATCTGTTATATTTTATACCTTTTCATTCGTCACAGTCTGAAATTCTCGAGCTAGAAATTCAAAATGACAATTGACTCGAATCTCGAATCTCCATTTTATGGACAAAATCATACATCACAGAATTGCCTTTCATTCATCTTCATTTTTCATTTAATAATATTTTTGATCTCTCGTGTCTTTTTTGATGTCTGTGGAATAATAATAACAATAATAATAATGATAATATTGAGTGTTGAGTGTTGATGCTAAGAGGAAAATTGGGATGTGAAAATTAGAATTTGGAATTAAATGTGAAATGGGAAGGAAAAGCAGTTCAATAAATTTTTTTGACTTGAAGAAAGAAGAAAGACCCAACATATCCATCTGTTTAAAAATAAGAAAAATCCGGGATGAGGAAAATGAGGAAGAGAGCGGATAAAAAGGTGATATGTGAGACGGGTTTGATTTTGAGTTTTTGATTTGATTTCGTTTCCATTTAGAATCTGGAATTTAGAATGTGGAATTTGGAATCTTTAGTCTGTGTGATGAATTTGACTTTTGACTTGTCTCATGTCTCATGTTTGATGTCTGATGCATCTGTAATCTTTTATACCTACGAAATAGGAATTCTACTTTCTACTGCGAATAAAAAATACTAATACGAATACTCGAGTCTGCACATCGTCCTTTCTCATGTCTTGTGACTTCTGACTCTGGATTCTAGACTCTAGACTCTAGATCTGAATCTGAATCTGAATGTGGATGTAAGATTGAGATTTGAGATTGGGATTGGCCTCGACTTGGTTTTGTTTGCGTAGGTTTGTGTATTGTATAAGTATATGCTCTCTCGCCAAAATCCACACAGAAATCTGGAACCTGGATTCTAGAGTCTGGAATTGAAGACTTGGGTTTCCTCCGACTCTGTTCTCAAATTTACTATTTGCTCTTCGTCTCTCTTGGCTTTTTCCTCTACTCGACTCTTGATTCTCGATTCTCGATTCTCGAATATCCAATCTCGAATCTCGAATCTCGAATCTAGAGTCTAGAGTCTAGCGTTTAGAGTCTTCAGTTTAGCGTCTTCAGTCTCTTTTATTTGACTTGAGTCTTTCACCTTTTATTTTTCCATCTTGAGGCGGATTTTTTCTGGAAATCGACCCAAAACAAACCAAACCAAACCAAACCATGGGAATCCAGAATTCACTGTAGATTACCCAGACTCTGCTCGTCATCATCATTTCATCCGATCCAAGCAAGGAGGAGGAATGAATGAGTCGTAAAAACGGAGGAAATGTAGAAAAAATGGAGGAATGACGAATTCTAACTCAAATTCCGAGTTGTTTTACTGTCTAGATTCTAGAGTCTGCTATCTGCCAAACGGACGTGGAACATGAAACATTTAGAATGTAGATTCCTCTCGCTTCCCTCATCCCATGTGCCCAATGTACAGTGTTGACTGTTGACTCATCTGAAATCCAATAGCAGGACTAGAACTAGAAGCAGAACCGGAATCAGCTTTTTATAGACGGCAAAAACAAACAAAGAAATATGTACATTTGGATTGGATTTGGATTTGCAATTGGATTCGAGTTTGAGTTCAGAGTGCTGTTGCCTAGTTCCTAGTTCCTGGTCCTTGGTCCTTGGCGCTTGTATAATTTTTCTCCTTTCTCCTTTCTTTTCAAATATCCAGTTTCCACTTTTCCCTTTTCCCTTTTCCATCTTCCATTTCACATGGAAAACAAATAGTGAAGACTGAAGAAGGAATGGGCAATAATTACACGTGTATTGTATAACTCTAGTTAGTTATTTGTTCTCTATTTTATTGTTGGTCTCTGTGGACTAAATACGAAGAAGAAAGAAGAACAAATGGAAAATAACAAACCCAAAAATCGAATCCAAATCCAACTAACTAACTAAATACAAAAACAAACGGCAAACGGCCAATCCGTCTCTCTTCTCTCCTTTTCTCTACTTCCACTTTGGCTTTGGCTTTGGTCACAAGTCAGAATGGGGAGAAAATTGGTTAACAAAAATAGGAGGAAAGCGCCCAACTCTGCCGTATGAAATGAGAAACGAGATATGTGAGGACAAATATGAAATACGAAACAAGAAACAAGAAACATGAGATAAACGAGAGGACGATTGAGCATTGAGTATTGAGCATTGAGCATTGAGTATTGAGCATTGGAAAAGAAAACTGATAAAGTTTTCATATGTGTAGGATATTGGATATTGGATTATTCCTTAGTAAGCTGCAGATTACTAGATTAGAGATAACTAAAAGTAGAGCTAAAACCAACAAGAAACCAAAAATCCGTGGTAAAATTCGGACGAGTAACGAGTAACGAGGAAATAAGAACAAAACAGTGTGTAGTGTGTACACAGTTTGGCCGTTGGAAATTGGAAAAGCACGTAATCATTAATAGGCTTATAATAGGGTGTAGAAAGTAGAAAGTAGAAAGTAGAAAGAAGAAAGAAGCAGAGGGAAAGGAGAAAAAACTGGGTTGTTCCATGTGAAACTGAATCTGAATCTGAGGCCACATGACACATGACGCTAAATAAATATGTCTGCTGTGTATTTTGGATTCTACATTCGCATTCTACATTTATTATACATCTTCGACTTTCTCAATTCTCAATTCTCAATACTAAATATCAACCACCTCACAACTACAAACTACAAACTACAAACAGCTTAACTCTGCTCCTCTCAATTCTCAATTCTCAATTCTCAATGCTCGATTTTCTCTACTAGCCAAATCCCGTGAGACAGATCAACAAATCGTCTCGGATAACTCTTCACACTCCACAATACACAAAACACAAAAGTTTATGTACACTAAACTCTGAATTCTGGATTCTGGATTCTAGAAACTAGAAACTAGACTGTTGACATCAAATAGATGGATGGCGGAAATAACATGGAAAGATCTACACAAGACAAAATACAAAACATGAAAATTGAACATTGCACATTGAACATTGAACATCAACGTGACATGGAAAAGGCGGAGGAGTTGAAAAAAAAAACATATCAAATATTTATTATTGGATCAGGAAATTTCCGTGTAAATCCTCGATCCTAGATTCTTGGGTCTAGACATTAAAAATTGAAAAGGCATTAGGATAAGCGATAAGTGGCAAAACGATAAAGGATGAAGCATGAACGATGAATGATGAATCATGAGGTTTTCATATAAACGGTAAACGCCTAATTTTACACTACACAATACACAATACACAATGTACAATGCTAAATACACGGATGCGGTAAACGGTAAAATATTCAATATTAAATTTTGTTCAGGGAAAGGGAAAATAATCATGTGGAAATGTGGAATGTCAAGATTTCATTACTACTTACTAATCAAATGAAAAAAACTAAAAAGGCATTTTTACTTTTCTTTTTTTTTGTATTTTGTTCTTTGTTCTTGTGTGATATTTTTAGAACTGAGAATTTGGAATTTAGGAAAGTCGACATCGGCATCGACTTCGGCTTCGGTAATCGGACACTCTTACTAATTTAATTTCTTTTTTTCTTTCTCTTCTCGGTGGGTTTTTCTGAACTGTCTCTTGGGACTTGGACTTTTTCTTGTGATGTTCTCCCGTGTTTGCTCATGTTCCTTTGGCCCGCTCCGTGGGAATGACTGAATGGCTGAATGGCTGTGGGTGGAAAACGGAAAACGAAAACAAAAATGGAAACGGCACAACTCACATAACACCAATCCAAACCAAACGGAACAAAATCCCGGGACTCATTTCATTTCATATCCATCCTTTCGTCACTTGTGTCTCTAATGGCTTTTCTCCTCTCTCTTTTCTTTTCTTTTCTTGTGATGACTTTCCCTCATCATCTCATTTCATCTCACATTTCCTATTTCCTACACGCTCTCCACACACTTTCCCACTTTTCTCATTTGGAATTTGAACCTGATCTTTTCTTTCTTTTCTTTTCTTTGGGGATGACTTGAAACCACTTGACTTGACTCGACTCAACTCGACTCTGAAAACAACGGACAAAAATAAAACGGATGTGAAAACAACATCCGACCACAAACCACAACCACAACCACGACCAAAATTACAATCACCATTACAATGACAATGCCAATGACAATCATGGCAAATTTCCTCCTCTAAATTTCACCACGATCCTCATCGCACTTTCCTTTTCTTTCTTTTTCTTTTCTTTGCTGTTCTTTGTTTTGACTCTGGGGATGACTTGGGAAATTGAAAACCCTGGACCTAAAATAAAATGAAATAAAAAAACGAATGCTCGACGTGTCTTGTGTTTGTTCTGTTCTTTTACGTCATGTCACGTCGTATCACGTTGTAATCTGATGTGTGTGTGTCGTGTGCCGTGTGTTGAAATGAAAAACAAATGAAATGCTCACAATTACAATTACAATTACAATGACGTTTACGCTTACGCTTATGATTATGATTACGATTACGCTGACGATGGCGATATTCGGGCGTAATGAAAAAAACTGCGTAAAATGATGAAAACTAAAAATGAAAATGGGGCTGAAATGACGTCTTCTTCTTCTTCTTCTGTTTCTGATGTTGACGGTGGACCATTTTATAAAATGTGCAAAAATTTATAAAATCATCGTGTGTTTATAATGTGATCTCGTTTTTAATCTCTCATTCCGACTCGGATGAATTTTGACTGGAAACTGGAATCTGAAATCTGGAATCAAATTCAACCTCAACCTCAAATGTAAATGTGTAAATGTGTGTGTGATTCGGTATTTTGTTTTTGGAAAGAGCAGTTATTGTCGCAGCGAGTGGCGGCTGTGAAGAACTCGGCGACGGACTTTTACATCAAGAGAGAAAATCCACATTTATGGGCCCACATTCAAATGTTCTCTGTGCACTCATTTCAGGAAGGAGTGGATCGACTCAAGTAAGTTGTTTTTATTTTTTTTATTTATTATTAACTATTAATCAGTTTTATTTTTAAATATTATATAAATTAATTTTTTTTAATGAATATTCAAATTTAAATGTAAATTTAAAAAAGCCTCTTAGAACCATTGAATTTTTGAGAGGATTTTCTATGTAATTTCTAAGCATAAACAAATCAGGTTTCTCAAGTTTTCCACCAATCATCAATTATTATCAATAATAATAATTATGCATCTGTAATCTTTACCTTGGCTCTGTTTCTGTTCTAGTTGATGTGGAAATTCGTGTAAGAAAAATTGAAGAGGAAATTTGAATTTTGAATTTTGAATTGAAGAGAATTCTACTTAGGGCTCTTGTGAATACTGAATTATGGATTATTTTATGATGGTCTAAAATATCTAAAATATAGAATCTGAAATAATGATAAAGTTTCTCTTGTCCTCCACTTTTAAACTAAAGTCTAAAGTCTAAATTATAAAGTACCACACAACTTGATCATCCACTTTGTACTATTTTCTATTTATATTTTGGTAATGCTGGAATAAATGAGTAAATTAACCATGAACCATGAAGAAACTTGAGAATTGAGAATGACATGAAGAATGAAGAATGATGCGTACAAAACAAATATCAATATAATATTATTATATATAATATATAAAGTGAAAGATGAAAGATGAAGTAAAACTATTGTAGAACAATGAACGTTGAACGTTGAACATTAAGTATTGAGTGTGTATAGTGTGTACTGTTACGTGTGTGTGGTCTGGTTGGTTTGTTGTTGACTGATTGGCTGAATTCTGGATGCTTTTTGGAGAATTGAACCGAGATTACCATTTGCCATTTACAGCGTACACTTTATTTATGTATTCTAGATTCTAGATTCTAGATTCTAGATTCTAGACTCTAGTCGAAAGTTGTTCCTTGTTCGCCGTTCGCCATTCGCGGTTTGATCTTGGTTATTCCTCATTCTTCTAGTACATAATAATATTATATCATACAGATATTCCGCATTCCAAATTCCATGTTTGATTCCATTACTGGTGAAGAGAAGAGGCAAGTTGATGATTGAAATGTGAACTCAAGCCGAAACTGGATACTAGAAGCTGTAAACAGGAGCTTTGGTGGAGCAGGAACTGGAACTGGAACTTTTGCACAAAACTGTAAAGTTTCTTCACCAAAAACTCTGGCTCTAACTTTAACTATGCCGCTGACTCTGACTCTGACTCTGACTCATCTTCATCTTCATTGGCATGGTGGAAAATCCAAAAACTCTTGAGTCTCGAGTCTCAAGTCTCGAGTCTGATGTGATCTGATGAATGGAGATTCTTTCCAGTTTGAAAAGTTGTGTACATGTTTACAGTGTACAGTGTACAGTGTGCACTCTTCATCCTACATTGCACGGTGTACATTGTACATGTATGGGAATTGGGAATGTGTGTGAGTGAGTATATCCGCATCAACAGCAAGGTTTTCCTTCCATTCTTCTCAATTTTCCATTCTCCATTCTCAACCGACACCCTACAATATATTATGATACGTGGAGCAGTTTAACTTATTGGAAGGGCCAACAGCCAACAGCCAGAGCCAAAAGGAGAGCCGGCACCAGTGCCAGTGCAGGAGTAAAAAAAGAGCATCCAAGAACCAATAGACATTACCCACAGACCAAAACCAGATCTTGAGTCTTGAGTCTTAAGCTTGAGCTCAGTCAGTCATGCGAAGGAGGAGCTAAAACTTTCACTTTTACTACTTTTTGTAGTTTGTATTTTGTATTTTGGAGCGTAGTGTGTAGTGTGGTGTGTGTTGTGTGTGGTCTTTAGTGTTTAGTGTTTATAGTTTATACCTTCATGCTCCATGTGTGTGTTTGGAGTTTGGAGTGTGGCTCCCAATTCCAAATACCAAATACCAAACACGGTGTACTCCGGAAATATGTACAATGTACAATGTACATGAAATAGCTAGTGAAAACTGCAGACTGGGCTGGCGAATCGAGAATCGAGAATCGAGAATCCAGGATTGTACTCCATTTGCGATTCTGTATCCTTTCTTTCTTTCCTATTTTGTGTGTCTTGTACCTTTTGATCTTGATTGAAAACTAGTTCAAGTGAGTAGTGAGAGTACTGCCTCAAAGTCTGAGTATTGAGAGTTGAGAGTTGAGAATTGAGAGCTGAGACCAACAGGGAATTACATAGATAAAAAACATGCCATTTTTTCACCACGACCTGTCTCTTTCTCTCTCTCTCTCTCTCTGTCGGTCTGTCGTCCCGTCCAAATCTTTGAACTTTGAATCCGTGAATGAAATGAATGTGAAAGCGGGTGTGATAAAGCACCGACTTTTCTATATGTTTTGTATGTACGACTCACCACACACAATGTACAGTTTGCGATATTTTTTGCATCAACCTTTTTCTTTTCTTCCTTGCGCGCCTTGTGCCTTGTGCCTTGTGCATTTTTTCTTTACCCTTTGAAAATGCCTCAATGCCTCAATGCCACAGTCTAGATTCTAGATTCTAGATACACAATTCAAAATAGTCAAAATAGTCAAAGTTTGTGTACACTTTACACTCGGAAATTTTTCATCCTTGCCTTGTCCTTTTTACACGTGCACAAAGTGTTCAAAGAATACAGAATTTATGTCGTATACCGCAAACACTCCAATTTTTCACATTCTTTGTCAACAGAGATCAGAGAACAAACCACAAACCCCTGGATTTCCTCTCTTTTATTTATCATGTATTATGCGTAATGTACAACTGACAACACGGAATATTATGGAGCAGGAGTACAATATATATAATATTTTACATTTTATATTATGTCATACGTGTGTGGGCTTTGAATTGTGAATTGTGGATGGATAGCTGCAACTTATTTCCGTCCAGTTTTATCTTTCATCTTTTATCAAGTTCCCTTTTCCGCTCCGTTCCTTCCTGCCGCTTGCCGCCCATATAAACATTAAACATGTAAAAATGTACAATGTACATTGCACATAAATAAACACCACTCAGATTTCAAATCAAAAACTCAATTCAAATCCACAACACTCTACACTCTACACGCTGTCAAATGTACAATTTACATTTGCATATTTTGGTTTTGACCTCCTGCTTGTCTTTTCACCTTTTTTGAATTTGAAATTTTGCCATCTTTTACATTTACCTTTCCAATTTTCATTTACCAAGCCAAGCCAAAAGTAAAGAGTAAAAAGTGGAAATGCAGTGTGAATAAAGTGTAGAATTTCGGCAGCAGACTTGTGCACAAGTCAGGAGTCAGGATCTAGAATCTATGTTGTAGAAGATGCATAAAATAGTAAAAGGGTTGGAAGATGAAGCGGTCTGTCTTTAATTGCGACAGAGCATGAAGAATAAATATCAGTTGTCTCAGTTTCTCGCTCTCCCTTCTCGCTCCTCTTCTTTGACTCTGCAACTTTGGAGCATTGAATGTTATGTGTGTGTTGCTCTAGTTTCCCGTTTCCAGTTTTCTCCAGGTCGTCTACAGAAGTATCCGTATCCAGACCAGGGAAAAACACTACAGCTCCAGTTTCAGCTCCAGCTCCAGTCGGAGTGTAGGTCTGGAGTTTGGAGTCGGAAGTCTGGAATTTAGAATGTAGAATCCAGTCCTCGTCATTCTTCATAATGTTCATGTTGATGCTGACGCTGATGCTTTCCTCTTTATTAAATTATGCACTATTAAGCACTCAACCTCTTTTCACTTTCTTCCGCTCCTTCCTCTACTTCATCTCCTCTGCTCCTGTGTGGAGTATGAAGCATGGAAAGATGTGTCTTCTCCATAAAATATTCCAAGAAAATCTTCCTGTGCATTGGCGTCACCGCCTACCGTCTACCGTCTACTGTCTAAAGTCTAAACTCTACATTATACAACGATGTACGTTGTATTATACAACTTGTATATTGTGTAACAGTGCAAATTTTGCAGAGTACAGAGTGTAGATTGGAGATGTGGAGGATGGGACCACTTTCTCTTGTGCAATTCCATTCCGTTCCAGTAGCAGCAAGGACGAGGACGAGTACGAGAACGAGAACGAGAACGAGGAGGATGATGATGAAAAACAAACCTGGAGAAGGAATTTCCAACTGACATTTTAAATCTTTCACGCTCATCCCCTCTCCGTCTCTGTCTTTACTTTCTACTGTCTACTGTCTACAATTTCCAGCTCGATCGAGCTAGAGCTAGGCCAAAAGCCACAATTCACAATGCACTCTACTCCATCTACAATCTAGATCCATGATCCATGCAGACATAATAATATAGGTATTTTAGATATCATAAGAAAGTGGAGAGTAGGAAATGTAGTGCAGATTCTAGATTCTAGATTTTGTAGATACATATGTAGAATTTAGACACTTCTCATTTGTCTCGGGTCTGGTTCTGGATTGTGGATTGAGGATTGTGGGTCTCGGCCTTTGTCTCTTTGTTGGTGGTTGTTTGTATAGTTGTTTGTGTATGTGGTCCATTACGGTTCATGTGTTTTGTATTATGGCTTGCGTTTTCTGTTTTGTCCTCTCTCCTTCTTCTCTGCTCTTCTTCTCTGATGGCTGATGGCTGATGTGATACGATGTGATACGATGTGATGCGATGTGATGTGATATGCAATGATGCACAATGGCGAATGGCGAATGGAGATGAGAGGACAGAGTGAAGCAAAGTATAGAGTAAAGAGTAAAGAGAATGTACTCTAGTGTCTAGTGTCTAGTCGCTAGTCTCTAGTAAATAGGAGAGACATCTCCCCATCACCATGAATTGTTTAGGCTTCAACCTATATAATATATAATATAAAATATAATATAAGGATTCTGTTTTACGGTTGAATTTACTATTTACGGAGAGTTCAGAGTTCAAAACTCTGAACTGAGACGGGATGAGAAAATCCTTCCATTTTCGACCTTTTTGTGTTTTGGTCTATATTATTTAGTCTATATAGTTATTTTAGTTGTTGTTTGTTCAGTATTTTGGATTCTGAATTCAGTTCAGCATGCGGGAATCAGAATATCAGAATGCTCTACCATCATTTTCTTTATGATCCTCTATATCATCATAATATATTGTTATTATTATTATTATGTAGAGACGGCATATGGGAAGATCCCAATTGATTTTATTCACTATAAATAAACCAAATTTTTCCATAGTACAAAATACAAAATCTGCTGTCTCTCTCTTGTGCCTTGCGTCCTGTATACTAGTATACTTGTGTCTAAGATAAAATTCAAAATGTAAAATTCAGAGCTCCGAGGTCAACGGACGGAAAATTTACTTTTATTTACAATTTACAACTTCCCATTGAATTACAAATTACCAACTATGTACAATGTACAAGGGAAATATAAAATATCCGCAATCTGCAAAGAAGAGAAAAAACAGAATCTATAAAATTTGGAATGCTCCTGTACTTGTTCAATATTCAGTAGTCAAATATATTCACAATTCACAAGGAGAGTATCCAAAATCCAAATATCAAATTCTGCGTCGATTCTGAATTCTGATGATAGTAATGGTTCTGATTCTGATTGTCGACATTGGAAATTGGAAATGATATTTATTTTAGCATTGAGTGTTGAGCACATAAATTTATTAAAAATTATTATTATTATTAAAGTGTATAATGAATTTTATGATTTTATGGTTTACTACTATAATTACTAATAATAATAAAAATGGTGATATTATTTTCAAAAAATATGAGCAACAACAATAATAAAAATAAATAATATTATTATTATCATTATTATTATTGTGATTATTTATTTAAACCAGATTACCATTTACGATTCACTTTAAAATGTATAGTTAAAAAGCTTCATGTTTTTTACAATTTTTTTAGTCTATTTACTATTTTTTAACCAGTTGTTTTAAATATTAAAAGTAAATAGTAAAATTCTCTCATATAACAGAGAGAACGAAATGTAGAATCTCGAATGTATAGGATATTTTGCTCATGTTATTTGAAATCTACGGCCAGTATTACTTGTAATGGTGTTGTACAGTGGTGATACAACATTGTAAAAGTAGAAACTGGTCGCAGCTCTCACTCTCTTAATTTTCCTATGCAGCGCAGATGAAGGAGATTGGCGTCCAAACTGAACAATGAGTATTGAGTGTAGAGTCTAGAGTGTAGAGCACAGAATACTTATAGAATATCCAGATTCCAATGTTCAATGTCCAGTGCAGTCGAGTGAGTGAGAATTGCAATTCGGCAAATTCAGTTTTCGGTTCTCTCCGAATAGACCAAAGTCCAATGTCATAGACTATAGAGAATAGAGGAACGAGATGAAATAGCCAATAGAATACAATACAATATAATACAATAAAATACAATACAAAATCCACTGCAATTCAATTAATTCCCTCCACTCTACTCCACTCTTGACTACTCTATTTTTTTTTATCCTCGACCTCTTAAATAAAATCATGCCGCTAATAGAAAATGCTGTACAGATAGAAGATAGAATCCATTTTATTTTTCTCTATTCTTTTCTGTCTTTGATATTCTGTGCAGAAACTATGTGTTTTTTTATTTATTATATGCCTTTTCTGAATTTTTTCGTCCTTCTTCGATCGTCGTCAGTCGTCATTCTCGTTGTTCGTAGATTGTAGTCTGTAGTCTGGTTGTTGATGCTATTGCTGTTTGCTGTTGCATCATCATCAGTATTATGTATATTATATCATGGTATATTATTATGTATTTTGATGTACAAAATGAAAAAAAATATGTACAGCATCCATATTATGTAGCTACGAGACGACAGACGAGACATGAGCATTGAGCATCAGAAAAGCAAAGCAATAAAAATGCAGTTTCAAGTTTCAAGAGCCACAGAATATAACAATAATAATAGCAAAAGCAAGAGAATAATAATAATAATAATGTTCTGGATTTCTGGAAACTGGATTGTGGACTAAATTGCAACTGTCGCCTCATCAAACCACATCATAGGACATTTATATCACAAAACATATCTATGTTTTTTATTTTTTATCAACATGTTGTACGAAATATAAAATAATGTAAAAAAATATAATATTATGACATTTTCTATTCGTGTACCATGAAAAATGAAAATGCATGGCACAAAAACCTTTTTTTGTTTTTCTAGGAGTAAAAAATCCACATGCAGTTTTCGGGTTGTAGTAAATAGTAAATAAAAAGTAGATATACAAAAAAACAAGTAGAAAATAATCCTCATAACTTTTAACTTTCTACATGAGTGGACCATTACAGATTACAGATATACAGAAGAGATACCAAAACCCAGTTGAAAATTATAAGCCTCTGTTGTCTATTATTAAGCACACAACAAACAACAAACAGACGATATTTTTAACAGTGATGCACATTTCTTTATGAAAGGAATTAAAAATATTAAAATTACTACTTTTTTAAAATGCAAGGACATTTTATTATGTGTATTATATGTATCTTGAATTCTCATATAATATTACTATTATAAGTTTTTTCAGTATTGTTTTTGTTATATTATTACTATAGTCAAAAAAATCCTGTTTTTTTCTAAAAATAATAATAGTTTGCTTTTGAATACTGTAGAGTAGGCTAATACTGCACACTTTTCTTATGGAAGAAAAAAAAAGTTGTCTGGAAAAGTATGTTCCCGTA
>JAQGBH010000966.1:0-39049 GCA_034698265.1 Sminthurinus aureus | reverse complement strand
TAGACCGTAGACGTGGATGCAAAAAGCCAAAAGACAGCAGCTCCAGTTTATTAGTCCACTAATTCCAATATTTTTATATTTATTTATTATCATTAGTAAATTTGGGGATTGTGACTTGTGTCTTGTGTCTTTTGTTTAATTAAAACCATTGTGCAGCATTTTAGAGAATCACAGAATCAACAAAAATGAGGTGAATCTAGTGACAAAGTTGATATTATTCTGTATCATTTTAGTGATCAGTGGTCAGCCGAGTTGAAACAAAAATCAATTTCTAGGATTATTTGACATTCGACATTTGACATTTGATTCCAATTTTTAAACTTCCACAATTCTACATTCTACAAAAAAGAGACTGGAATAAGTTTAGAGTTTAGAATTTAGAGCTGAGACATTCAAAGAAATTCAAATTCAAATTCAAAATGAGGGAAAAAAATCATAATAAAACTAACAATAACAATAACAATAAAACTACTCCGAGACTGAATTTTCTACTAGAGTTACTCCAAGTGTTCCAGTTCTGACTTGTGACTTGTGAATACGTGTTTTGTGTTGTGTGTGAGTGAAAGAGAAAAGTAAAGTAAATAGTAAATACAGAGCAAGAGGAAAGTAGTTTCTTTTTCTCTTTTTCTCTCTCCCACTGTTTTTCCTTTATCCTTTTTTCAAGTCTAAAAACACAGCCAAAATCCAAATTCAAGAATTCAAGAGGAGAAAAAACAGGAGGAAAAAGTGTGGAGTGTGAGCAAATGTCCGTGTTTGTGTTTTGTGTATTGCGTTTGTGAATTATTTTGGGCTCATGACGTATGTATAACATAGAAGTGGACACGTTGGTTGTCTTCTTCTTCCTCCCCTTCTTTTGACCATGACATTGGATGATCCTTTCGTAATAGTCAAAGAGTAAGTTTTATTTTAAATAATGATTTTTTCAATTTTACTGTTTAATTATGACCCAAAATCCAAAATTATCATTTACAAAATGAAAAAAAACAACAACAAAAACCAGGTTTGAGGTTTGAGTGAAAGTTTAAAAGTACAGATGATAAATAATATATTTTAATGAAATTATGAAGACGACAGAAATAATCTTGGACGTTGCACGTGTTCTAAATTCTAAATAATAATTAGTAATTAAAATTATTTGGAGGTTCATGAGTGTTTTAGTTTATGGAAATGATTTTACTGCCACAATCTACATTCTACACTCTTACTGTTAATGTAATACTTTTGAAAACTCGCAGCGTGAAGGACACGTCTCTTTTATTTAAACAAGCTCTCTTAACTCTTAACTGTCTCTCTATTATTATTCAACAGTACTACTCCACATTTCAAAAACAGCCGTCAACAACTAACTTAGATAGAGAACAGAGAATAGAGACAGCTCGTGATATTTGCCAACGACAAGAAAACCAAAACAACGACGTACAAAATTGTGAATTGTAGAAATGTGTACATTATTATTCAAAAATTCAGAATTCAAAATTCAGCCAAACATGCACCGGGTGTATATATTGTCTAGGCAAATTCGTTCCTCGTCCGTTTCTAGATTCTAGATTCTGGATTTGTTTGTGTAGTGTATTTCACAGCATATACATGCATACAAAATTCTGTATTCTGAATTCTGTATTTCTCATTACATATGCATGTGAAACGGTACAATATAGTTGGATTTGAAAAAATAACAGTGAAACACGTAGTACAGGAAGAAATCTAGATTCCATACTCTAGACTCTAGACTCCAGACTCCAGTAAAAGGCAATTTAGGTAGTTGGCAACTCATTTCAAACTCTTTCCGTGTGTTCAATCCATGTATAATGTATAATGCATTCATTCGGGAGGTAAGAAAAGTGAGGTAGGAAAGTGCAAAATACGATACAATACGATAGAAAAATAGGGGAAAAGCAGCCAGGTCAAAAATGCTCTTTTGGAACTGAATGGGCCTGTAAGTTCATTCCAAATGTACACTGTACATTGTACACATGTAATTTACAATAAAATGTGAGCACACTCATGAAAACCGGTTATTTGAAAAAGCTTGTTTTGTTCTATATTTATACCGTTCAGGTCAAAAATTACCAACAGTGAAAATTCCTAGGTTAATCAGAAGTCTTTTTTTTAAATCATTAAAAAAATTGTTTTAATTTTGAAAATAAAAATTGTGTTGAGAAAAAGAAGCTTCAAAATAGAAGCATGAATTTCTCACATTCCCAAATTCATGCTGTCACAGGTTTTTACAAAAGTTTCCACATAATAATAATGTTACAGTTTTTATGCCACGTTGTTTTTCTATTCTGTGTATACTGTATACTGCAAAAGCTTGTGTTTGTACAATGCATATGCACTGCTGAATTACTCAGAACTTTTTCCAAGTGTACTGTGCATTATTATGTAGTCTCGAAAATGCTCTCCTGACATTTCCAAAGTCACATCCTTATTGTTCACGTGGAGGTTTTTACAACAGATTCAGTTTTTCCTTGAAGTATATCAATGCACAATTTACGTTGTTCACTGAACAAAAATGTTTTATATTAACAAGTTGAGCCAATATTTATTGGCAGTAAACAAAGGTTAAATCTTTCCTGGTATAAAACAGAGACTTGGCCCCTTGACCCGGTCCTAGTAGTTTTCTGTCGGTTTTTAGAATAAAAAACAGTTGTAAAAATATACGTGTAGCCGGTTCAATTTTCAGTCAGTGTATTTATAATTCATATCGTAGTATCTAGTGTCTAGTGGCTGATGTCGTATAAAATATACAGTACTGTATCTGAAAGTCCTTGTTTTTGTGTAATTTAATATTGAATATTGCTTTAGTGCTGTAGTTTTGACGATGTAGATTTAATTATCTTCCTCGTTCAGAAATAACTCATAAATATGTATGTATGGGCACAGTCCATAATAATGTAATGCTAACGGATGGATTTAATAAATAAATGAGCCACGCAATACCTGTACATTTGTAATATGTAATGGTCAAGGAAGGTCTCTGCTTAATGTTATAGCTGGTGGCTCTTGGAAAAGTAGAAAAAAATACATATGTAACAGTAATAAAATGTAGTGGACAACACGTGGAGAAAAAATGAAGAAACTGCCTAGTGCGGAGAATGTCGATGTCGATGGGATTAAATTTTCATGAGGCCTATTATAAGCGGTCAAGTATGAATAAATGTCTTCATAATATCCACTAATATACTTTAAGAAGTTTCCTCTTGTTCAGAGCTCAACATTCACCGTCCAAATGTCAAAGTCAATGTAATGGCAAAATCTGATGTTGTATTGTGCTTTGTTGTTGTGTTGGTTGGTTTTGCTGTTTGATATTTGATATTTTGCTACGCACAATGAACGTGTAGAATGTACAAGGTAAATGGCAAATGTTATCTTATTACTTATGTTTCCATTGTACATTGTACATCGCACATGCTCTAGATTCTTGATTCTAGATTCTAGATTCTGGATCTGCCACACTCTTTGTGAGTTGCTAGTTGGTTGTTGGTACACCGAGTGTGTATTATTGTTATTATTGAATTACTTTCAATGTTTATACTAGACTCTAGACTTCAGACTTCAGACTCTAGACTCTAGACTAGAGCTGTAGGCCGTCAAATCATCATTAAATTTAATTTCTTTGACTGCCAACTGCCAAACCCAAGTCTATAGCAAGTAGCAAGGACATTTACTGATACAAGAAATGGGAAAAATAATTGAAGGATATTCTTTGACCTATGATCTGTGATATATTGGAAAACGACAAGGTTTCATAAACTTTAGGGAAAAACTAGCAAACTTTCAGTACTACCGCCTCACTCTAGGAGTCTTACAACAATAATTTATTTTCCGCACTAACGGTAGTTGATTTGAAAGTGCTTTGATTATCAATTGGAAATAATTATATTAGTTGTGAGCTACATTGATCAAAGTATGGAGGATGGAGAATGGAGAACTAAGAAAGTTGTTTACTGTTTTTATTGTACGTTTCATTTTCTAGTAATTTTTTGCCCTATCCCGTTCTTTCTTTCTTTCTCTTCTACATTAGTGTAATTTAGTGTAATAGTCAGAAAGAACTTGAAGCAGTGAGAAGAAAACCTGCAAATAATAATAATGATAATAATAACTTGCACAATGCACAACTTTATCTCAAAACTCAAAACCATGATTTTCAAAATTCAATTAGTGAGCCTTTCCTGGAATTTTTTGCTGGTTTTTGTTAATTTAATACAAATTTTTAGTTTATTAGCAATTAAATTTTAGCAGCCAATTTGGATCATCTTCACTAAAAAATGGAGATTAAATAAGCATGAAAGTTATGGATTAATTGATTTAACGAAAAAAGTATACAAACAAACGAATTCCGTTATTGCTTGCGAATATCGGATAACGGATAAAAAGCAAAGTCAAAAGTAAATGTATTTAATATACTCAATACTTAATGCTTAGTGCTCAATACTCAGCAAATTGTTTTCATGGTACAAACCTCTGGTTTTTTTGCGTGCATATAAGATATAGGATTACTGAAATTCCCCAGTCATACTTAGAGCGGAGATTACAGATAGTAATTGATTTACTGTCTTCTCTCAGCTCTTAGGAGTTGGGAGTGAGGAGACTATTAAAGATTTCGCAAGATATGATGGTATATGTAGGACAACAACAGGGTAAACTATTTCATGAAGGATTTTATGCTTGAATCAAGAATCAAGAATCAAGGTTAGTATTGGGTATTTGGTAATCTATTAATGGCCTTCATCTTATCTTTCCTTATTCCATGGGAAGTACAATGCACAATGTACAATGTAGTGTACACGTGGAGCAGGATAAAGTTTTTCATCCATTCTTAACTCTGGTTCTGACTCAGAGTCAAAGGTAACTAATGAATTGGCAGGGGCCTGTCATGACAGGTAGTAAGGAAGAGTGAAGTAGGGAACAGCAAAAAAAGGAGGAAACCAATTTCTTTATTAAAAGATAAGAAAAATGTTAAAGTATCTAATATGTATTATCTATATGGTATACATGGTAACTAGCAGGAGAACGGAAGGGAAAGGATCAAAGCTCTTTCGAATTTTGAACTTTCAAACTTTCCAAGGTTGCTCTCCAATTTTGAACTATACGTACTACATGAACACCGAACACGAAGCTCAAACTGGATTTCTTTCCCAAAAACTTGAATGCATGCTCTGTGTTTTGTTTTTATTTGTACTTCAGAATTCAGAATACACAATACAGAATATAGTAGTTTATACCTGAAAACTGAAAGCCCATTGAATCAAAAGTCCATTACCCGTTGTCTGTTGTCTGTCGTGGAGAAAATATTGTAGTATTTACTATTCTGTCATTTTCTCTATACTCTGTACTGTACACTCTACAGTCGACAACATGGGAGATGGAAAACGCTGTACACTGCAAAAACAGGAAAACCATGGGTAATTTTGGCCTGTTTGTCATGTTTTGTCTTAATGGCAGATAGTTTGTTCAATTTTATTTTCTGTCTAAAAAACCTGGAAAAATAATTGAGTGCGTGTGTGTGTGTGTTTGTGTATATATGTATCATGGAAAATTATTTGATGGGGGAAATGAAGAGGACAAACACTTAGTCATTTATGCACTGTGACAGCTATATACTTTAGACACTAGATGAGATGAAGATGTAATATATAGAGTATATCGTAAAATGGGGAAGAAAATAGGGATTATAAAAGGAGCGTGAGTGAGTTTCTTCTTCGTGCTCTGCTCCCTTTTAATGTGTTCCAAAAGGTTTAACGTACATAATAATAATATAAGCTTATATCTACACTCTACATACATATACATGTGTTTACGAAGAAAGGGGAAATGGAGAAAAGATCCAGCAAATCATGACAGAGACAAAGTGTATACTTTTTCACTTTCCTCTTTTCTTAGTTCCGTCCTCGAATCTAGAGTCTAGAATCTAGAATCTAGAATGTCTTTCTAACTTTATTAATTTTTGAGTTTCTTCTTCTTTACGTCTGTGATCCAGAGTATAGTTAGTATTCAGGATCTGGGATCCAGGATGAGTGAATAAATCCATCTGTGGAAACTCGGATATGTACATATTTTTTCATGTAAATGATGATTCAAAACATTCAAAACATTTGTGGAAAAAGTTTATCCATATGTTTTCATCAAACATCCAACATCCAACAAAATGACAATTCAATATTCAATATTTCTACTTTCTCCTGTTTGCTTTCTACAACTATTGACTGTAATCTTGTCTATTTGCACAATGTCCAAATAGAAAATTTCGTTTTCGATTTTTGATGAAGTCAGCACGCAGTCGAAGAAAGTGGAATGCAATTTAAAATATTATTTGCAAAGCCTATTTATGATTGCAGAGCATTTACAATTTACAATCTACAATGTACAATACAATTTGACAAAAAATATCCTCAATAGAAAATAGACTGGTGACTGGTGAACAGAGTGAAAGAGTTTTGTGTTTTGTGAGCATGGCCAATGACCACAAAAAATGCAAAAACCAGACCAAAATTGCAGCTTTCATTCAATTTGATAGATTGACTCTCTCTCTTATTTTTTATATGTTATTTGTGACAATGTGCACATTTCATTCTTTTCCAGAAGAGAAGGGACATGCGTGATTTTTCCGATCCGATTCAACTCTTGTGATTCTTGATGTTGATTCATAAGTAAACGTATTTACAAATTATGGATTTTGAATGTATGGATATTCTGAAATAGAATGAAACATACATGCAATCAGGATGCATTAAGATCTATTTTAGTTTTTTCATTTCACCATTCCATTCACTATATTTCACATTTCACCGTGGTTCAGCACGCTATATTATACTGACCAAAATTGAAGCGTAATTATATAGGGAGAGGCACAGTCGGGTTTGCTTTTTGCTTCCTTTACACTGTCCAGGTAGCATGTAGTACAAACTCCATAGTCCAGAGCCCACAGTATACAGAGCACAGGTAAAATAAGTTAAAGTCTAGTGCACCAAAAAACCAAACTAAATGATACAGAAACACGCCGGTACATCTTATAGAAATATGAATCTACATTATAATTTCTAAACTCTACACTCTACACTCTGCACGTAAATATTCATGTTTCACGTGTAGGTAAATATGAATAGTTATACAGAGCTAAAAATTGTAATGTACTTATGTATTGTAAAGAAAACGCTAATGAATAATAAATGACTGCTCTGAACTCTGTGTGCTCTCCGTTAAGTCTCATTGTTTTTTTGTTTGTTGTTTGTTGTTGAGTTTTGTTCTAAATTGTAACAAACAAGAAACTACTAATAATTTAGATTCGTATATTTATCTATATGTGTGTGTAGTGTGTAGTGTATTAACGATAAACGTATTACGAAATCGCCCTGTTTTTAATTTGAAAGGATAATTTTACACTAATTTCGTTTATTGATGAACAAAGAGGGAGGAGCCAGCATTAGAAGTACTGTTAACTAGAGCTTGTCGGACGTCTTTCGACTTTTGATGGAGGTAGTAAAAAACAATGGCCAATGGCGCTTGTAGCTTGGCGCTTGGATAGTGCACCAACTTGTTTAAGTTTGAATTAGTTCAATTAGGCTAAATTGACTTATTATATAATATTATATCACACTGTGAAGTCAAGTTTTGAGTCAGCAAAAAACTAAAGATTACATATACAGTATACAGTATACAAGCACTCGGAACGCAGCGTAGAGCATCAACCATCGACCATATAAAATAACGAAAATAACGAAGGAATGAGTCTGTGATGGAAACGAGAATCGAGAATGGAGAACCGAGAATCGTGAGTTTTGGAGGAACCTCATTTCTCGGTTAAATTATCTTTATTGAGTTGCTGGAGCGGGAGAAGGAAAATGAAAACGAGAAGCGTTTTTTCAGGAGAGTTGGAGCAAACAGTGCACAGGGAAGCATGACTTTGGCTAGTTTATTGATTCGCTCGCATAATGAGCTATACTCTACATTACACATTCTACATTCTACATCATGTATAGCCGTACTTATTACACACAAACAAACAAACAGCGTGTGTTCGACTTGTAACGATTAGTACCTTTTTATACCTAAACGTGGATGCATACCAATATACCAGCGTCCAGCTTTCAAAAACTACCTACCAACCTACAAACTACATGTTGTGCCTTTCTCTTAACTCTTAACTCTTAACGGAAACGGATAGGAGAATTCGCATCGTAATTTTAAATCTCTAGTATTTGACCTTTATATTTTGCAATAGAAACAAGGAACAGGTTTATTCTAGTATTCTAATACTCTGTACGTATACTATACAGTGTACAAGATGCACATGTTGGAGAGCTTTGGTTCTAATGAGCTTTTTTCCCCATGGGTAGTGAGCCATTTACTATTTAGTATTTAGTATTTAGTATAGTTAGTGACGAGAGTGTAATTGATCCTTCATCATTCGCCAGTTCCTAGTTTCTACTTCCTGCTCCTTGAAAATTGAATGCAAATCAGATAAACCAATAAACAGCACTGCCTGGAATTATTTACAATTTACTGTGTACAGCAAACAGCGTATAGTTTACAGCTGAAGACCTTTCGAGGATTTTATTTTATCTGATGAACATTGAGCATAATGAAAATAATTATTGTCAATCCTTCCCACGCTCAATTTCAACCTCGAACCGAAACTCCAAATCGGAATTGAGATCAAACAGAAATTTCTATTAAATCTCTAACAATTGTAAATGTTCAGAAATTGAAGTAACTTTAGGCCATTGAAACCTATTTCTTCTTTCTATTTTTGGGAAAGTAAAATCGCTGTGTATAATACATATCTATAACGATATAGTACACATTGTATGGTATTTAAATTTAAAATGGGAAAGGGGATTGCTGATTTATTTTCCATTCTCGCTCATGGTTTTATTATGCACCTTTTGCTACCCACTGGATTTTCACTAGCGACTTGTAAATTGTATAAATAAAAGATTAAGTATCATTTATCTCAAGTTACATGTATTTATCCTGCATTGTTAGTTGTTGGAGATTAAGGGGATTCAACTCTAAATTCTAAATTCATGTCTAAGTCTCATCGGTAAATAATTATTCGGTGAAAAAGCTCTGCTTGTCTTCTTTTTCTTCTGGGAAATCAAATTTTGTTTAAAAAATAAATACATACGCTTAAATTCGAGTGTGCAGAAGAGTCGGAAAAATTTTAGTTGCGGCTGCCAATACCAAAAAAGAATGTGTATACATAATTCTGGATTCTGGAGACTTGCGGCTTAAAAGACTTGACGACTAACAATAAGCTACATAAAAATTACAAGAATGTACATACATTTTTCAGGTTTTGCAGTCTACAGAGAATCTTCTATTTTCAAAATTGATGCAGTTATAAATAATCCTGCGGTTTCAAAATGGGAGAAAGAAATAGAAAAATATGAGGTTTTGGTATTCGGTGTACTGGCCCTCAATGACCAATGACCAATGACTAGTCAGTATATTATTATATTATTGTGAAATATCTATAGTTGTACATTGTGCACAGTACACAGTACACATGAAATAATCGCATTACGAACAAACAAACACAAATAAAAAGTAAACACAAGTACAATTCTTTCAAAAAAAATACTAGAGGCGAATGATGACAGATGTGTTTTTGATGTTTGTACTTTGTACTGTATTTTCCAGATCTAGATTCTAGATTTTAGAGTGTACAAAACAAATCGTACATACCACATTTCATAAGATATGTACTTTCACTCTCTTTCTTTTGTTGGATACACTGAATACGGAACAAAATTGATGTTTTGTGTTGTAAAAAAAATTCTTACGTGCTCGACTTCCATAAAAACATGGATATAGAATACTATTAGAAATATATAGAAAGGAAAACATGTGAAAACATCATGAAGATGAAATAGTAGGGATTCTCTTTTTGTGTATGGTGTAAGCAGTATGTTTATCTAATACAAAATATAAAATGTACAAATACAGCGTATACATGGAACTTCACATTGTACTCGCTGTATCTATAGTAATCTAGTATCTACATTCCTTTTCAATTTTCACTCACGGGCGGATATTTTGTCTCTTTTCTTTCTTTTCTCGGTTTACCTCAATCTTTTGGCTGGGACTACTGACTACAGTGAGGTTTGTAAAGCATTAGGGAGAACCCGGGAGCTGTTTCAACATTGGACCGAGAACTGCCAAACTTCCACCGAGGTTAGTGAATGGGTAGCCAGTCAACTTCGGAATGGACTCCGGAGCTTGGAGTATGACCTCGACGATTTGGGTGAGAACAAAATACCAGTATATACACAAACACATAGACACAACACAAAATACGAAATACAAAATACACAATGCACAGTTTTTCCACTTTCCATTTCCCATTTTCCTAACAACAGAACACAAAATAGAAAATAGAGGACATTGATTTTTTTAAACTGGAAAATCCCATATTCCATCGACTGGAGACTGAACAAACAAAATAGATAAATACAAACAAATATTTCAACACAAAATCCAAAATCCAGTACACAATGCAGAATGCAAAGAAATTTGAATAAAGAAAACCCCGCATCAATGTATACTTTTGTAAAATTTTGTTTATGTTTGATTTTTCCAGAGGCCACCTTGGCAATCGCCAAACGCCAAGGACTTCGTGATAACAAAGAGATTTCTTCCAGACTCAATTTTATAATCAAAACTCGTCAAGAGATTCAAGTAAGCTCTTCAAAATCTTCCAATCTTTCCAATCTCCAATCATTCTCAATGTTCAATCCTCAATAGTCAGCATTAACAATAATTCTTTTTCCTTTCCTCTAAGATGCGAGATTCCTTTGAAATCTTCCCCACTTGCATTCCCTTTTCACTTCAACTTTTATCTCTGTACTGTCAATTGCCAATATTCTCTTGATTCATATGCATAGCATATGTAGAGTGTAAAGTCTAGAGTCTAGAGCCTAGAGTGTAGAAAGTAGAGGGGACATTTATTTTGAGTAGACACTAGACACTAGATTGTAGACTGTAGACACTAGGTACACTTGAAATGTGCTGCCACTTTTTTCGATTTCGATTTTCGATTAGTACTACACCTTTCATTGAATGGTAAATGTGAGGATCATATGTTATGCAGAATGGTACTCGGGTGAATATGTGTCAGTAAGAAATATTACAATCTTGTGACTATATACTATATCACTAGACACTTTTTTACGAATCCCATTGATGTCCGTTGATGGAATGAAATATCAGATTAGACTACTCTATACTGTATGTTACATTATGAACCATATTGTACCTACTAAAACGTCAACTAAAACACCTGAGACTCATTCAGTGAGAATATTATGGAGAAAAAGGCAGGGGAAAATTACAGACCGAACCATCTATATACATATTTGTGTGACATTAACTTACATCTTTTGTATCTAGAATCTAAACTCTAAAATCTACAATCTACGCAACACTTTCACCACGTATTCATAGCTCATACTTATATCTTATATGGTAGATGCTGCATAAAACGGAGGGGCTTTTGTTAGCTTAAAAACACTGGCCTTTCCTTTAGTTTGTTCGAGGTTAGAGGTACTGCCAACTGCCAACTACTATAAATATAAATATAAAACTCGTAACGGTCATAACTATTGTACTATATTTTATATTTTGTAGATTATAGGAAAGTCAAATGTTCATTCAGTATAAATGAAGCATAATACTTAATATCGTCCTGTGCCATTGGCATTGCATTGGCATTGGTGTTGCTGTGACTTTGCCTCCACTTGATAGACCTACAATTTACAATTTACTATAGCCCTATTTTCGCAGTATTTTCTACTCTGTGGAAAAACATTAGAGCTTACTTGTAGAGGGAAGAGAAAGAGACGAGGGAGAGAGGAACAGATTTGCAGCGGAGGAAAATAGTACGAGTACAGTACAAAGTAAAAGGAGAAAGCAGTAGTGATTCTGTTTCTAGGTCTCTTTTTGGCCTGCTCTTCTCTCCCAATGTTGTTTTGACTCGGCCATTCTTTCCAATTGAGCACTGAAATTCAATAATTTATGTCACTTGAATTTCCGTCGACTACCCATGAATTTTCGATGAATCACAGCCTCGTTGCTCCATGTACATTGTACATAATATATTGAACTCCTCGTGTACCCATTTGCACAGTACATACAGAAAAATACAATAGCAGATAGAAGACAGAAGAGCTAAACTAAATACTAAATACTAAATAGACGTACCTCTGTAAGAGACAATATGTAACACCGATGCAGCATCCAATCCAATCCATTCCACTCTCCTTTCATCTGACCAACCAAAAAGGAAATAACTAGGTTTATATGGAACATGGTTTGTCATGGGAAAATCCTGTAGAGGAGAGAAAGAGAAATGAGAGAAAGTAAAGTTAACTCAACCCAGCTCAAACGTACTGACTGTTTTAGAAGAGACAAAAAGAAATATGTACAGAAAACGAAAATGATGACACCACATCTCTAAAACTAACTACTGTACATTGTACAATGCTCCATACTCCATATACATCATATAATCGAATATAAATTGACGTACATGGTACATACGTAAAACACATCCATTGACTTTACAATCTCTATGTGCAAAACAATTTGATGAGGAAATCAACTCTGGCTTTGACTTGTTTGGTTTGGTTTCAAAACCAAACTATATAAATGGCAAAATGGCACAAGCTGCATCCAAATTTTCCGATTTTCCAACTTTTCAACGTCAGCATTTGCAAAATCCGTTTTGTTTCTGGAACTGGGCCACACGGACAACGGACAACTGTATCAAATATCAAATATCAAGCCACAGGACCATCACAACTCAGAATTTTCCCCATGTAAACACAAAAGCCGTTTATCATTTCCGTTTCCATTGTTTCTACATCTTTACACAATTTTAACATTCTGAATTCTGAGCACGAACAATATACAATGTACAGTGTACACTGTACACATGTCGTAAATTAAAGTGATGAAAAATGCAAAACAAAAGAGACATTTATAATAAGATATTGTTTATAAAAAAATTTCCTTGTTCTGAATTCAGAGTTCCGAAGTTAATGGTAAAAGATCGATACAGACCGAAATCTCCAATTTTCCTTTTCTCATCATGTTTTGTCATCTTTCATGTTTGCGCACTGTTTGCACTTTGCAGTTGAAGTTTTGTCAATGGGACAAGCTTTTAGCTTCAAATGGATTTTATAAGAGAAATAGTTCTCCAAACTCACAGCTCCAACTTTATGCATGCTTAAAGTATTTATGAAAGGAACAATCTTATGTTGTGCATAGCAGAAAATATAACATATACAATGTAACTGGAGCTACAAAATTACGAGTATTTTTTTGCTGGGCGTGAGGAAGAAGAAGCGAGAAACAAAAAACTTCCAGGTGAAAGTGACTACGCTTTGTATCCGATGAAAAATTAAAACTCACAATTAGAAATACGCGGGTCACGTATAAAAATATAATGTATTTGTCGATTCTAGATTCTAGATGGAATTCCAATCTAATTCCAGTCCCCATTTTAATTAGTAATAAGTACAAAGTTTCTCTTTTTACATTCCAGAATCCAACATAAGTAATCATCATCAATATTCAAACCATCTCTTTCTTTCTACTTTCTATTTGCTTCACCGTAATGTACAAAGTGTACAGGAATATTTACAGTGTACATGGTCTTTTAATGGTGTCATAAAAATATTAAGAATTTGGTCAAGTAATAAATGAGTAAAGAAGCCATATTATTTTTTGACTGTGACTCGTAAATCGTAAGCCGTTAGCCGTGTATCGTATACGTTATGAAATGGGAGTGCCGTTACGATGGTAGATGGTTTTGATAATAAAAAACGCACTCTAGTCTCTAGTTCAATCATTTTCGAATCATATACAGTATCCCGTAGTACTTACTGGTATTTGGTAGTACATAGTACATAGAATAATTTACACTAAATTATGAAATTGAAGGTCCAGGCTTGGAAGCACAGGTCATAGTTTTTAGTTTGTAGTTTCGTCCTCTTGCGAAAATAGTAAATATTTATCCACGTGAAATCTTTAATGCGTCATGTTCAAACCATTAGTATAGAATGTCAAATGGAAATATACAAAACAGAGTCTGGTTCAAGTAGTTAGTTTAATGTTTAATACTTGATCCAGATCATAAAAGCTCTTCCGGAAGTATCCGAAACACTGGAGAAGAATGTCACTGTAGCTAATAAATTTTAATCTTGGACTCCTGCTGTTTAATCTTTGTGTAGGAACACGTGTACTGCAGACTGGAGACTGTAGACTGGAGACGATAATTAAATAACGCTAAATGAAACGACAGTAATAATCATCACATCTATACGCACAATATTATAATATTATGCACAATACACTCGAAGACTCGAATGCTAAAACATGCTGCGGAAAACATTTAAAAAATGTAAACATGCTTCAACCACGCAAATAATCAACTTTCTCAAATAAGTCTTTAGTTACGATTAGGCAAATACTTAAAGTGAAAACTATTTAATGGAATAAACACTGTACTCTGTACTCGCAAAGTTTAAGACCGGTCTCATCATTTCTTTTAATTAATAAGCCAAAAATACTTGGTGAATGTTGTAACAATGAGATGAAATTATGTACTAAAATATAATGTAATGCCAGTTGATTTACGTTTTACATGTATTATTTATTATTAAAACTTGTATTTTTCAGAGAAGTGTTGAATTTGGATCATCGTATAAAAATATAGGAATTCAAATGTATAATATTATGGTGTATATTTGCATATATTATGGTGTGGATTGTAGATTGTACCTGCTCGCTCATCGAATTTCCACCTCGTTTCACGAGCATGTCATCACCTTTTGTTCTTTTTCCTTTTGATAAATGTACGGAGAATGTACTAGAGTCTCTATTCACTATTCTATAGTCTCTAGTCTAAAGTATTAGAGTACTAGAAAAATCCCACACTGGGAATTTATACAATTCTCATCGGTCTTCTTTTATTCTTCTTCTTCCTTTGCCTTCCGACTTCCGACACTGAAATAGCAGAGTGAAGAATGAAGAATGCGAATGCGAATGTTTGAGTTAACTTTTTAAGAACAAAGTTTTTTTTTCTAGCTATGGACTAGAATCTAGAACTAAGAATTGAGAACTGAGCCAAAGGTTGTATGAATGTGTTGTGACACATCTCTGTGCTCTGTATACTGTATGCTCCATACATAACATGTAATATCTACTGTAGTTTATAATGTAATTTATCACCTTCTCAGTTATTTCACCGTTCACTGTTCACTGTTCACCATCTTAGAACTCAGAACTCGGAATCTATAAGAGTTTATAGTAAGCAGTAAGTAAAATGAGCTCAAATAGGACATAGAAAAAAGGAGTGTATTAAAGGACCATTTTTAGATGCATAATATGAACATTGAACATACTTTGAGCTAGTGGCTCATTCATTTCAAATGAAAGAGTAAAAATATCTGTAGGTATAAGAGGTTGACATTTGCGTCTAGAATCTAGCATCTAGAGACTAGAATAATATAGAAGAGCGAATACTTGTCGTTTGATATGCCACACAATTCTACATTCTAATTCAACTGTGTTTTTTCTAGTCCTTTTGTCTTTAGTAATTTATAGCTTGAGTCTTGAGTTTTGAGTCACACTGCACAACGCATAATCTTCAGACATTTTGTAATAAAAATTATGAGATAATAATAGATAGTACATTTAACATTTTGAGAGATAGACGTGTACTCTTTACGACCAAAATCCAAAATCCAAATTCCATCACATCATAATTACATTAGTACAGAGTACAGAATACATAAGAACAAAAAGGCTCATCTCTCTCGACTCTACGCTCTATAGACTCTCTAGGCTCTGTACTCTGGACATTTGAGTGATGGATGTTCATGCAACGTTAATGTGCACATGTAAAAGTAAAAGCAAATCCATGCTTTATCGATCTTCTCCTATCTCTTTCTCTCTCCATTCTGTTTCTAAAAATCCTACCAACTTTTCCTTCTACTGACTACAGTCTACAGTATGTCAAAATTTGTAGTTCCTTTCTTACTGCTTTCTTTCTCCTAGTTTGTAGTTTGTACTTTGTACTTGCACATTTATGCCACATTTCCATTCTATTTTACTTTATTTCTCCACAGAATATAAAAGATGAGCTGAATTTAAAGAGAGAAGACTGGGACATAAGCGGAAAACAGCCGGTAAGTATCATTTTCTGTCCTTTTCTATCTATATAATATTTATGAAGTAATTTAACATGTAACTAACAAGTAACGTCAGTCTCAAATATGTCTAATCTCTAATCTCCAAGTAATGGCGTAATATTTTAATTTTTCCTTCTCTTGTGACATGTGATTTAAAATTATGATGACGTACTGTACGTACATAAAGTATTAGATTTTATATAATGCGTCGAAATGAGGATGCAGTAGATATTTTCCACAGTTTTAAGAATTTACTTTCCACTCTTTACTCAAAAAATGCTCGGAGTCTCCGTTTGCTACGGCTTTTAGACAAATCCCCATTTTCTGGAAAACGGAAAACACAACTTTTTAATCTAAAAAGTAGGGAACTACGGCTTACGACTGGTTATGCATGTGCGTTATGCAATATGCATTTAGCATAGAATTTGAGAACAGTTGTTTTAATTTTTGATCCAGTAGCCATTTAAAATTTTTAATTTTTTCATCATGTATTTAATAAGAAATGATCTGTAGCTTTTAGAATGTGAGGAAACTGGTACTTTGAATTGGTGTAGACTTTAGAGTTGTTTTACCTTCACATTGATTGTATGTACATTGTACATGTTTATACATGGCCAGTGCATGTAGCATGTAACTTGTACCTTGTACCTTTATCAGCTATATGAAAATGTGTTGCCTGCCAGGATGAATTGGAATGGGAATGCAGATGCACGTAGTAGGATTTACGAGTCAGGTTTATGAAATTTTCAAAAATTTATGGCTTACTCTCTACTCTCCGTCCATAATTTACACGCGAGCCCTTGAATCTGATTCCCACGGATGCACGTTCCGTTGTCCGATGTTGAATGTTGGCTTACCGGAATTTATTTGGTTTTAGCTTTCACCCACATTTTATACCATTCTTCGTTCGTTGTATTTGTAATTCGTATTCGTGTTGTGCCGTTTCTTACACATTACACACAGTGCATTTTGTAGTGGTCAAAATCCTAAACCTAAAATTTAGCTCTGGTCCAGTATTTGTAATTTGTATTTATAGATCACGTGTCATGCCTACAAAAACCACAAAACTGTGTTTTTCATGTTCGGTGCTCTAGCTATTTATAGCTTAATGTTAAAAATTCCAGTGCAGAATTCTAAATTGTAACTAACTCAGAAAAGTATAAGTCGAAAAGAAATTTATTTAGCAGGAAAAAAAGATGAACAAATTGGCCACGTATGTTTTGAGTTTGGACTTTTAATATTCTTTGTTTATTTTCTAGTTTCATCATGTCTTCAAATTATGAAGGTTGTAGTTTTACCGTGATTTTTCTGCAAGACATTTAAAATAATTTGTGAATTGAGACTGATGAGCAAAGAGTGGATATAGTATTAAGAGTATTTATAACAGTACCTAAACTAAACACTCAAGTGAGTATTTAAAAGTAAATAGTACAGGATAAAGGATGGATGCCTCAAAAAGTTTAAGAAATCTTTTTCAGCTATTGTATTTCTTTAGTGCTGAGGTGTAAATCGTAAAAAGCCCTGGAGGATTTTTTTAGGCAAGAAAAGTAATCTTAGGAAAACACTGATCAATGTTTTCACTCGACTGGAGTGAGAGTGAGTGAGTGAATAGGTGGAAAAGTATAGGTAGTGAAGGGGCAATTTGTTCCTGTGCCAAACGGTTATAATGTATAGGCTGTAGGCTGTTTGTAGGCAGGTATCTAACGACTAGTTGTATAATGTGTAATGATACAATGATACAGTAAGATGTAAGATAAATTGAAAGTATACAATTTGATACGGTAACACCTCTTTTTTCTCTTCCGATTGATTCTTATTTAGCTGGAAAGTCAGAGCGGAAGGAAAAAGGCCAAGTATACTAAACTGGAGAATGAAAGTCCTGAAAAAGTCCCAAGGAATGTAGTGGTATCTCCTAATACTCTCTACGTCGAGTGCGATGAAAATGCCCTGTAAGTGAAAGACGAAATTTTTCTATCTCCGTCGTCTTATCTCGATTACTCTATATTATTATATACTTTATGCTGTACATATGTATTCCATTTATATATGTATTTGTATATAAACACAAAACACAAACATCAAACACACTCTGACTTACAATTTACAAACACACACGAAAAACCATGTGAAGATATCGCCGTTCCCTGTATATTCGCTCCACTATTCACAATTCATGTTGCATTCATGTTGGATACTGAATGCTGGATGCTGGAGGAAATAAAATACCAAGAGGAGAAGTAGGAGAAAAGAAACAACACAGATGAATTATTTATCTATCTATCTCAAGTCACTCCCCGTTGAAACCTCTTTTCACAATCAATTTCACCTTCACAGTTCAAATTATACTAGGAAAAAATTTCTCTGGATTTTTGTACATGTACAAAACTCCAGTACTTTCTTTTCAATTCTCAATCTGTTATCTATTATATATGACCTTTAGTTTTTAGATCAACATTCCTCTCATCAGAATTCCTTCCTCGACAATTATCCCAGTTAACCCACTTTTGAACAATTTTCAAACTATGTACATGACAAGTTTTTCATCAAGTCCATTAAACTTTGCCCAAATTTTTCATTGGTTCATTACACATCTTAAAACAATTTATGAAGCATATCAAATATCAAATACACACACACAGTTTTACACCATTAAAAATCAATTTGAAATGCGTCATAATTTGTAAGAATTACTATTATGAATTTAATGTGTTGGTGACTAACAGAATTTACGTATTTTTCAACAGAATGCTAGAAGATTTTGGTCAAGAGGTTGACTTAATAAGTACAGACGGGGGAAATTCATTCTTTTGGACCAGGTTTAAATATGTACCTATAGGTAAGATTAATAACAAATCAGCTTGTGCATTACATAATATTATACGATACTAATAAAAATGTGCCATTATTTATTATTTAATGACTAATAATAATTATTTTGTCTCATTTCAGGAAAACGAGTTTGGATAATACTGTCTGTTCTTCTGATAGCCTTCGTTTGTTCAGCCATAAGCCTCGTGTTAGTTTTTGTGTACAAAAAGTAGTCATCATTTTCTAGTCTGAACTGTGAAAGAATAGTTATAGTAAAATAAAATAAAATAAAAAACTATTGTCAAGAGTTGATACTTGATACCATACAATTTAAATAAGTAGCCTAAAATTGGATCACATCATGTACAATAACACGATTTCGTTTGGTATCACTGATTGCTGATTACTGATCTCACTGAAATTTTTAAATTTTTCCTGGGAATTTCAGTGTCATTTTTCGTTGTTTTTCTTGATTTATAATAATTTAAAATGTATTATGGATAAACCTCTACTACAAAACAAATTAAAATCCTCTAGCCAAAAATAAAAACATTAGATACGTTGCATTGCAAACTTGGAACTCCAAAGGCAAGGCAAATATGAAAGACGGAAGAACCTGAAGAAATAATAATATGAAGCATTAGAATTTAGAATACATACGAATTTGAACTTTGAATGAGAAGCATTAAAGAGAGATCCTTTGTTCCTTATTTGTACTGTATATTGTATATTGTGTTGTTGATTGTTGTGAAGTGTGACAACTTGATTTATGAGTTATGAGTATAAAAAGTTAAAAATAAAAAAAGTTTTGTATGAAGAGATAAAAAAAATATAAGGTGTAATAATAAGTATAATATGATTAAATCATGGATAAATAAATATGAACAAGGTATTATATTGAGAGTTGAGAATGTTGAAGTGTATGGTGTATTGAGTATTGATTATTGAGTATGGCGTGGCATGGTGAATGGTGATGTAACACAATGATACAATATACTATTTATAATTCCATAAGATATACAAAATACAGAACAATTTAGGATGAATCTGTACGATAATAATTAAATTGATGACAAATTATAAAATACATATTTATCACGAGATATATTATGTATTACGTATGCATGTAGTCTGTACTGTTGAATGTCGAATGTATTTATCGAATGTCGAATAAATGAAATGTGAGCGATAATATTCGCTAAATAAAGAAATAAGTGGACGCGTGACATTAAGATAAAAGGTATAAAAATGAGTTGTTCATCATACACCATACAAAAGTAATCGATAAGTAAAAAGAAAAAATCAAACACGCGGGGGTTTTTATCACCCTCGTCTTTGCTTGATGTCTGATTCAAAACTTCAAACTGGTGGACAAAGTCTTCACTGTAAAAACGTTTTCCAACAAAGAATACAGAAATAACTAATTTGTAAAAAAAAATCAATATAAACTGTTTCAAATACTCAAAAACGAATGGATGAAAGAAATGGATAATACATTCAATATTATATGATATGATATGATATGATTCATTATTATTATAAATTTTAAAGTAAATATGAAATGAAATATAAGACAAAAAATTATAATTATGTAATTGTGTAAGGAAACAGGAAAACCATTTGTTTTAAATTAATAAAAAAGAAATATTATATACCTACGTTTACAATTAGCTTTTAGGTCTATCTTTTATATCATGCAATTATTTCATCTAATCATCCATGATGTATGATGTATGATCTATGATGTTTAAAAGATAAAAGTATCAAGAAATTAATATAGGGATACGGAAGGTCACTTTTCACTGCAGGCTTTAAAAGTTAAAAGACAAATTAGAAAATTTTTGGTATTGGCTATTGGCATTTAAAATGATATCAACTGTGATAAATAGAATCGACAATCGACACAAAAAGTTCATTGACAGCTGAGCTGGCAGCGTAATGTAAACAGCATCATCATGTACCTATAAAATTCAGGATTCGATATTCAATTGTAGGATATGACCTTTCAATTCTTCACACACACACACACACACACACACAAACACATTCATTTTATTTAAATACACAACCAGTAGCAAGTAACAAGGTCTGCAAATTTGGAGTTGGAATTTTAAACAATGGATTTTACAGTTAAAACTTACAACAGTCAAACATTTTTTACTCACTAATGTGCGAATAGCAATATGCTCAACATGTTTAACGACATGGAGAAAATCAATATCAATATCTAATTTGTAATTATGTACGGATTTTTTATCCATGAAATCTTGAACTTTGTTTACAAACAAGAAAATATGTAAATATCAAAACATATTTATTCCATATTAATTCTATATATATCCAAAATTCAAAAGTCAAAAGCAAGTACATAATTCATAATCTCATAACATATTTTTTATTCATTCATTCCACTCTTCAATCGCCTGAATGGAGACATCAGAATTTTAGATAGGTTTGAGATTTGAGATTAGAGATAAGACAGAAAAAAACAATTATGAGACACTGGAAATGTATTAGATGACAAAGGGATGTATGTACATGAGATTAGAACTTGGAACAGCTTTTATATATTTTACAATAATTAATTACGAGCAGAAAAAGATAAACGACATGACATGAAGCAAGTTGAGCAAATGAAGAATGAAGCAAATGTGCTGTGCGAATCATATGAAAGAGAATGAAGCCAAGTTATAATACTCATGCATGTTCAGTGCTCATTGCTCATGTATTGAATGTTGGATTAGATCGGACTGTGGATCAGTGTGGTGTGCATGTGGGAATTACTTCAAGGCTACAACACTTTCACATTCTCGTATATGGGCATCCGAAAATTTTCATAGGCAATAGACACAAAAGTATCTAAGATTAAGAGTAGTTGAATCGAATCGAGTTGAGTCAAGCCAAGTCAAGTCAAGTCAGTAAGCACAAGCTACAAGCAAGACACATAAAGCGAGTAAATGCGAACCGTCGTATAATAAATTCAAGAGTTAAATGATGTGCCTGCATATAAGGTAAATGCTGTCCTATTCTCTTTTCTCTATAGGTATACATAGAGACATTTGTAGTACTCAAATCTCAAATGGCTTGATCTTCAACACTACAACATTACAACCACCACCGTCATCATAATCGTCCAGCAAAGATCAAGTGAAGCGAGCATCATATGTAATATGTGCATATGAGAACTTGTAAGAAGGGTGAGATGTTAAAGCTGAATTGGCTTATTCCTATTTCATATTACATATTACATACTACATACAAATGTATCCATTGGTTAAGTAACTTGAGATTAATAATAATATAGTCAAAGTGTATATCAAAGTGGACAACATGTGGCGGCATGAGCTGTGTACATTGTACATTGTACATGTGTGTGTAATGTTTATAATATTTTATGCATTATATATTACGTATTTTGTATTTTGTATCGCTCTTCTCAAAAAGGCAACCTCCCAACCACAACATCTTTGTACAATGTACAATGTACAAGCCCATGATTCAAGATCCAAAATCCAAAAGCTAAATGTTCAAAGCAAAGACGGAACGAACACGGAGGGTCAGTAGTTGAAGATAGTTGAATGATGAGCATCACCGTTGACTTGAGAATTTAGTATTTAGTGTGTTTCCACTTTTTTTTGCCCGTGCCACCCAAATTCATTTATTTTTCAAGTAAAGCATTTTATTTAAACCACATCCAACCACAATTACCTTTGTTGAATGAACAAGAGTTTGATATTTTGTATTTTGTGCTCATCGTAAAGTTTTATGCAGTGTTTCATTCAAAAATCAATATTCAAATATACTTCATACTCAAAACTCATTAAATAGTGCCTGCGAAATTTGTGAAGATTTATTCTTGCTATTTCTGTTTTCATTATTTTTACAAGAAACCCATTTCATCTCGTGTCATCTCGGAAATTGTTACCAATTATATTATTCACAATAAATAATCAAATAGATTGAAAATGTCATCGACAGACGTGGATCGTTTGTCTGATCTGTTTAAGCATGTGAAAGTTGCTCCAAATAGTCGACGTGGAAGTGATGCAGGCCTTCCCAAATCATTTCATTTAGTCCCGGGTATGTACGTTACAACAGAGACAACTACAGTGACAACCGGATCCGGAAGAGAGTCTCCATCACGATGTCAAATGCATCATCATCCCGGCCACACACATGCACACACCACACACACTCACGGAGTTGGAGTTGGTGATATTGGTGCACATTTGAGACGGGGTTCCACTGGAAACATTTTATGGAAGAAGGGTTCACATGCACATGGTCATAATGTTCCAGCAGGAGTGGATTTAGCTCGACGTGGAAGTACTCCAGGAGAAGTCCTCATGTTCCCTAGTCAACAAAGAAGGGATTCCATCAGTGGTCGGAAATTCTCAACGGATTCCATTGAACTAAATGATTCATCATCAGCTGCAAATAAACCATGGAGTAGCAGTGTCGGAAACATTGAAGAAGAGGTAAGAATCATCATACTTTTTTCAAGTCATAAATAATAATAATTATTATATGATAAAAGATAAAATGCATTTCCCTCATATTTTCTTCATTTCTACATGTTCTACGTTCTAGATTCTAGATAACTTTCATATAAAATGACGAGCCAGAAGTTTATAAGAGCTTTATAATGAGTAAGAATAGTTAAAAATGAGAAGAAATGGAACATAAAAACGGAATAGAAAATCTTTTGACCATTTATGGGGAAAAAGATTTTGCTAGCTGTAACTTTTGAAGTACATATTCACAATGGGTGGTTAATTCCACATGAGCATGTTAATTAGTTTGACCACAATGGGAGATTTCTGTCGGCTTTTCTCTCATGCAGAGCCCATACCACATAGTAAAATACACGTAAATTATTGAATCATTTTTACCTCGTCTATTCAAAAAATGTATTCAATTTTGAAAATTTTCTTCTGCATCAAGTATTTGTAATGCAGTAGTGTACTTTTGCCACAAATTTCTCGCGCACACCACTAATTGATACACTAGTAAAGTTCAATGGTACATTGTATTTTGTATCATCGTTATAAATTATACCACTGACCTTTAACAATTAAGACAAGTAATTAAAGCTCAAATAAAAGTTTTCTTTCTATAGCTTAATTTTTCTGTCAAAAAAAAAACCCAAGTTCAAAAAACCCAAAGTCAGAGAATTCAATAGAGGAAAACCCACGTTTGGTTCTGTGTTTCCCTATTTTCACTGATTTGCCTTGATTTTACCAAGTCTCAAGCCTACGTAAATGGTAAATGTGCATGTATGTACTATGAACATTGAACATGCTTTTTGTCCTTTATATTTTATATACCATGTACTCGTGTGTCAGTAGTTGGTGACAGGATTTCACTTTTACTGTTCTCGATTCGCCATTCCAGCCACATTTTACATAGTTTCGAGTCTCAAGTCTCAAGTTGAGGCTTGAGACAAATGTCGTTGTCAAAATGACTGTATAATTTGTATCATCTATAAAATAAAGTGTTGTTGAATGCTGAATGCTCACAATGTTGAGCGTGCTCATAGAGAAGTTTATCTCAAATGCACACAGTGACCGAGAATGAAAATACAGTCAAGTATAAAGTGCAAACTACAAACTACAAACTATAAACAGTATACAAGATACAGTATACAGTGTATATTGTATATAAATCCATTTTCTTCTGTATTCTGTACTCTGTATTCAGAATGCAATGTGTTCAACAGAACAAAGCCTGGCAAATAAATAGGCTATTAAAAGTAAACCAAAATGAATGAGCTTCGCTTTCGAAACACTTTTTTCCTCTTCGCAGACGAGTAGTTTTGAAAAATAGTTGAAAAAAAAACCATTCCAAATCGAACAAATGTAATCAACTTGCTCATACTTTATACTTTATACTGAGAATGCACCTCCGTATACAGTGCAACACGCTGTGTACTTTTTGTTGGTATAATCTACGTACAATGTAAAATGTACATATTTACAATTTCACTAGAAAAGATGTAGTTTCATTCAAAATAGCAAATACATCCAACCCAAAAGAATCAAAAATTGTACAGAGTTGTGCATTTGAAGTTTGAGGCAAAATTTGGATGTCGGGTATATATGTAGTAGAACATCATAATCATCATAATGTCAATAAAATGTATCATACTCTATTATGGAAATGTCAGGCTGTTTTCTTACATTTTACATGTGAATAGCAATAACCAAGAAACTGAATAGAAGAAGAAGAAGACGACGACGACAGCAAAAATGAAAATGACAACGACAACGACAAGGCCTAACTAAGATCTGAATAAAAAACGTATAAATGTACGTAAAAATTTCATATATACTCCAATATGGTATGGACTATGGAGTGTTGGCTTGATTTTCGAATCAGCGACAGATGACTGATCTCTTTCTTAGTCAATATAACAGCAAACCATAGTTCATAGTTGATTATGCCTCAAAATCGAAACTAAAATATTGAATACATCTAGTCAACAAGATGTGTCAACTCAAGCAGATCTGCATGCGTCACATTGCACTTTTGTAGTTTGGAGTTTGGACTAATTTGCAGACAGTAATTATTTTTCTTTTACGTATTTGGTTTTGAGTTTTGAAAAATACAAATATCAATGCTCAATACTCAATACAAATTGGAGCTTCCACCTATATATTTAATATTTGTACTTTGTACGTTGAGTCATGTAGAACGACTCAATACTGAACATTCAACGCGCTTCTGGTATGCATACGATATAATAAAATTTCATGTGTTTGAATGGTGTGAAAAGATTTTTTTAGAATGGCATATTTGTGTGGCCATGAAGTTTTCGTTCACCGTCAGCTGTTATTGTTTTTCTCCTCCATGGATAAGCCTTCATTTATCTACATGTACATTCCGCATTATAGATTCTGTTCTCTATTGTCTAAGTAAATATTTGATAATTAAACATGAAACATTCCACTTTTTAAACGGTCAACAAGGAATCAATAGGCTGTTAATTTCTTCCCTTGTATTTAAAAAAAACTAAAACGAAATTATTATTTTAGTTGTAAGTTGGGAGTAATTTTCAAAAAGTATCTTCTTCCTGTTAGATTTCAGAAATTTCAGAATTTCAAGCGGAGGTTTTAGAAGGTAGAAGTCAAATATTATAAAATATACGACTACGACTACGAGTGAACAATTCACCTTTCCTCTTATTCCGACTACATGACTTTTTTACTTGTTTGTGTGTTGGGTGCGTAGGATGTGGGATGCAGAGCCAAGAGTGTGGTGAAAAAGGAAAGGGGGAAAAAAGTCAAAATATTATCGTCAAACATGGGACATTACACAAAATTAGTCTTTTGAATGTGCCTTTAATAAAAATATAACTAGTTGTAACCATATAAAGAATTTTGTACATTTAATCTTGAATCTTGAATCTAGAGACCAGAGACTAGAAACTCGAGACTCGAGACTCGAGACACAGCTCAGCATTAAGAACATGCTTTTGTACACGTAGGAGATTGAGAAAATATTATGTACCATAGACTATAGAAAACAGAAAAAAAACTCGCAAAAATATAGGAATAGAATATAGAGAAATGCACGAATGCACAAAATTCAAAGTCAGTTTTTGTATGAAATGTTTTTTCATGTTTAAATCCTACATGGTCATATTTTGTATTTTGTATACAACCCGTCTGTTTCATAGTTTCATTGAATTTACATATTTGTAATCAAAATCATAACATGATATAAAAGGAGCAAGGGTTTTTTACAACATATATATATAACATATGTATGTGTATAAACAAGATCACACAGTAGTAATCATTATGAGCAAAGTAATTTATTACATACAGTTTTACACTTTCTTGTCATCAGCAAATTAAAACAAACAAATAAAGTTTGAGGGCAAATTATCTTGTCATTTATAAACACCTCGAGCCATTTTCCTCATGTTTTACTTGTACACACTACATACATACATACATACCTACCACAAACTTGTCTCTCACATCCCAAACATAATAATATTATTATTACAATTTATGAAGTGAGTTGACATGAAGGAAGAACTACACTTCAGCAACTATCAAATATCAATACGAGCCATATTCGTAAATATAATATCTTGTAGTTTGTGGTCGTCTTATAGTCGTCGTAATAGAATTCCAGTTTGGAATTTTGGACTGTCTTCAATCTACAAAACAAAATATTATGGAGAAAACTGAGAGGTGTTTGGAACTTGGAACTTTTGTTTTTGGAAATATTACACTTTTAATTTATTGTTCATTTGAGATTCGAGATTCAAGATTCATTCAAGACATGTGAAGACATAATAAGAAAGAGGAGAAGAAAACAAAACAAATCAAATCAAAATATACCATTTGTGGAAACATGTTAAAATTGTGGGCTCATAACATAATATAACATTGAATTGGTGATGAAATATACGTCTACACGGGCTATCAACTATCACATTCCGTTTGTATCTTATTTATTTACTTTGTAAATTTCAATTTACAGATTATAATCGATCTAATAGAAATCAAAATCTTTGCATAGCAGATAGCAGAGACGAGATTCTCTTTTTCAAGCACTTGTGTATAAATGTATAATATATTATTCTGTATAAAGTATAAATAATAAATAATGTATACACATATAAAACAACACTGTGGTCTATAAAAATTACACGATACACGATGCGTAGTAAAAATCCTGTAGGTAAAATGTCCATAAACTTGACAATGGTAATGAACAATCTGTACAGAAATACATATGCACAGAGTGTAAATGTAAAATAATTTCCCTATTCATCACAAGTTCAAAGTTATCCATGTTGAAAGAGCATGTTTACGTTCTTATTTAGTGTGTTCACATTAATATTGTGTTTTTGTAGAAGGAATTGGAATTTGGCATATGAATTTCACAAGGACGGACATCAACACATTGACCATTCGAAATCAAAAATGATCAGTAGATGAAGTAGTAGTACTTTATCATTCTTATTGCGTGTATTGTGTCGAATGTCTACTCATTCAAAATCACCATTCTCCTAAGGGAAATTTTTGGCATGTGGTTCATGTTTGATGTTTATGAGACTCTTTTCTCTCTCTCTTTCCAATTTCTTCCTTAATGATGAGGACTCTAAAGAAAAAATTTCAAAGCAGTAGTACATGATATAGTGTGTAGAACGTACAAGTAGAAAATGACCACAGAAAAAATATCCATCTTCATCCTAAAAGGGAAACAGAATACATACGGCTATAAAACGATTTTTCAAGGTGCAACTTCCTATTTCGGGGGACCCTATAGAATTATTTTACACTTATCTGAAATCTCTTCACTCCACATTCCACATCTGACGATTAATGGTTACTAGCATCTAGCATGTGGCTTGTACATGAAGAGTACAGATTGTGAATTGTGAATTTGGAATGTGCGTGTACACATGTAAATAATAATAATAATGACAACATTAGTCTGTCTTTGTGAGTTTGTGTTTGCTGCTTACTGCTGTGGCCAAGTTTTATTTTATCGTCCATCTATAAAGATTAATGAGTTTTATTTTTTTTCAAGGAATTAAATTACTTTTTTTTTGTCATTCAACCAACCAGTTAGCCAATATTCATTTGCATACTGTACACTGTACACTGTACACTGTACTGTACACACAGAGACCAGAGACAGTTGAAATTTGTCGATTTGGTATTTGTAATTTCGATTTGTGCACTTGAAATTTGAAATGGTTAATTGATCCTTAGGCTACTGACGACTCTAAGATTTGAAATTTGAAATTTAAAGATTCAAAGATAACGGAGGAATAATGAATACTAAATGGTGGATGGTAAATGGATGAGAGAAAAATAAGAGCAACAAGTCATTTCAATTTGTTGTGCTGACTTTTGAGTTGTGAGTATAAAACAACAGTTGAGGATGGAAATAATATAATACATTTTTATGCAGACTAAATATGGGACAGTCCACTACCAACTACCAACTACCACGTTGATGATGATGACAATCCAATCGTAAAAAAACCTTTGTCTTTTCCTTGATACCACAGTTCTCGTTGGTTGTTTTGTGAACTCGACTTTTTTTGTTCTCTTGTCTCTCGTCTTCAATCTTCCCTCTTCCAATGTTAATTATACTCTTTCCAACAGGAAAACTGTGAATGAATAATATAAAATAAATAAACAATGCACAAGGTAGTGAGTCTGAAGCTATTGAATTCATCTACAATATACAATCTACAATCTGCATATCCATTCAGTTTTACTACTCACTGCTCACCAATCTTTTCATTTTTATTAATCTAGGAGCATGTAGAATTGAATTAGAAATTAGGTAGAAGAAAACCACATCACACATCAATACGACGATAGACGATAGACGATACAAAACACAAAAGAGATGCAAGCACATGTCAATGAAAAGAAGCTTTATTATTATTTTATTATTATTATGATGATGATGATGACTGCACATTGCATATATTTGATCGTGTATATTGAGCTCATGCAGAGGGGCTCATTCCTCTTATACGCTCTTACATGTTTTATATTGAAATCTAAATCTGGTATTAAATATCTCTAAAGAAAATTAAGAATGATCGTCAACCGAGTTTATATATATATCTGTATTGTAGATTGTATTATGTACAATGTAAATGGACGTATAAGGTGTACGGCCTGTATATTAGACATAAGATATTTACTGCTCACTACTCGTTACTAGTGCAGTGGTAACAAACTGCAAACACGGTCACAGATACACAAGCCACTAGACAGTCTGCTGTACACATGTATATGTATACGTGGATGTGAATTGTGAATGCATATATTTCTATATTCTATATTGTACAGTTTGAATCTGAATGTTCTTTACATTGAGATTTTTTGTCGTAGATATCTCTCGTCTCTTTTTTTTATTCATCATTCTATTCTCTATTTCTCTATTCAATATAACTTGCCATGGGCAAGGCATGCATTCTATATTCTATGTATATTCTATGAACCCTTTCTTGAGGTTCTTGAGGGAAAAGTTTGCGAGCCTTCAGAAAATGTGCATGTATATTACTACGGTGTACTTTTTATGAGAGGGAAAAAAAGTATAGAGAAGCACTTAGCGGAACACACAACCACCAAGTCCTAAACCTTTGCCAGTTGTCTACCAGATTTCTGTGAGTTAGCACGGTTTCCTCTCTGTCATTTAACAAATTACAAAGTGAAAAAAACAGCAAAACAACAAAAACACCAACAACTTTCATCAATAATGAAAAAGTGGCAAAGCTGCTAGCGGAAAGAGGAACAGATCATAATCATACTTTGTAATATAATTCTACATCATATAATTCTACAGATAGTTCAAACGTGAAATATTTGAACCAGTTGTTCTAGATATAAAAAACTGGATTATGCAATATTATTTTGTATTTTGTTATTGCTGATCGTTTTTGACAATTCCTGTCACTAGTCAGTCAATCTTCAATATCTCTCTGTGGTACAGTACATGCGACAGGAGACAGAAGGATCAGTTTGCTGTGCTGTGCTGTGTGTTGTGTGTCAATGCACTACATTTTACATGTTTATTAAGTTCTCGTCAATCTCGACAAATTGAGTTGTGAACCGGTTTTTGTGAACAAACAGCGACAAATACGAATACAAAACTAATCGACGACGATAATAATCAAACATTCAGTTTTACTTGAATAAACTTGTTTGTACAAGCAAATCAATCAATATTATTGTCTTTTTCCTGTCTCCTTTTGATTGTTTCTCTGTGAATGAAGAGTGAAGAGTGACGTGTGTGGGCTTGCTCCTCGTTGTATCTAGTATCTATCTATTTTGTGCAATAATAATCAAATAAAACTGAAATTATGACAAAACGTGCCCCTAACCAAATAACATTTAATAATAGACGTGATAAACTGTCAAATAATGTGGAACATGGACAAAATCAACTTGTTCGATTCTAGTCCGGATTTATAATTATTAATTAGTTGGGAAATACATAAAAATAAAATAAGAAATCCTTAAAAACAAAGTAACCGTGACATTTGTCATTATCCCGGGATAAAATGATGACAAGGAAGCATACGATGGTGAGTAGTGGAGGTCACCTGCTCAATGGGAATCGAAGAGTGCCAGCAACTGTCGTGTGGTCCGGTATCGGTCCACCGATTCTAGTGACAAAAGCTCGGAAACTAGTGAATCCTGTGAATGGTTTAAGTGTCAATATAAGATCTCCGCCTCCTCCACCACCACTTCCTCCATTAGGAATTTCCTGTCCACCTCTAGGACCCAGCCATAAGAACAACAATAATAATTTAACTTGTCCAGGAAATTCCGCTCAATGTTGTTCATGTTGTTACTGTTGTTGTGATTCGGACAGAAATAGTGGCTCTGCCACACACTGTCAATCCACTCCAATGAGTCATCACAAGAATAATACAAGCGGTAGTAACGGACACATGCATTTGAATCATCATCCCAATAAAACACATCAACCTAGAGGAAAAACTTGGCGGAGACGATCTCGATCCAAAGAACTTTTGAGTAGTCGACAATCCACTTCATCCTCTTCCTCTGGAATTGACGTGCGGAAACTTGTTACTCGAAATGTAGGAATATAAATTTATCCTTTAGACTTACATCACTTTTATCATGTTTTTTAACTGCTTGGTAGTTAGTAGTATGCAATGAAATGTGTAACAAAAAATCATGACTTTAGAAATATAAATACATTGAACAATCATGCCTAGCATTATTTCTCACCGGGTTTACATTTTGCATTCAAAAAATGGTCAAAATCCAAAATCTAGGTAGAAGAAGTTCTATATGCAGTGTGTATAGTGTGGTAGAAAAAAGTATGAAAATATAATATAACTGAAGTTAAACGTTTAAAAGTTACTGTTGTTTACAAATTGATTGTGAAAATTAGAGATACAAAATCCCACCATGCCATAGATATAAACTACAAACAGATAGTTCTGCCTGATACACTCTCTGATACCTAGAACCTAGAATGAATGGCATGGTGTTGGCAGGCATGATGCTCCAAACTCCAAAGCTGTCATAGATTTCACGCTTTGTTGCTTCTGAACAGTATCTGTCTACAAACTACAAACTACGTACAACATACGACAAGTTGGAGACATGCAGAATTTACTTACACACAGACAAATCCACTGATAGATATGCTGTATATTATATGGAAGGTTAAAAATCCAAATTTACGAACGCACAGTATGCTCTAATTTGCATTTACCGTCATCATCATGATCAACGTTTCGTTGTTGTCCTCTTCACATTCTTCTTCTTCGTCGTCGACCATGACCACTTCTCTTTTTTAAATCAGTGTACAGTGTACATACATTTCTAGTTCTCTACACCTTTTGTCAGCTCTAGTTTTTGACAAACTCTGATACCAGATACCAGTAGCTTGTAAGCAAACAAGAGTGACAACAATTTTTTTACCTTGTTTTGTATCTTTATGTGGACGTACAAAGTACAAATCATTACAGAGTTTACAAAGTAACTGGCGTAAAGTCAAAGTATGTCATCTACAAATTCAACCTAAGACAATGATAATTATATAAATATTTCTAAAATAAATCTTTATTTATTCCGAATTCCCAGTACACATTTTGTAGCTCATTTCAAAAAAATATGGAATGGATGGGTAAAAAGAGCTGCACAATTTAAAGTAGCCCTTTCAAATATTGACTAGATTAGATATCTACTTCCACTGCAAAGGCAATAATATCTTCACTCTTCAATAGAGAGGACATGAGACCTGAAGTAATAGCTTTTTCAAACAAAAATTCAACCTATTGCTAATGAAACTAAATGCATTATGTTATATTATAGTTTATAGTGTACATTTACTTTTTAAAAATTGAAATTTAAGTACTTTGTAAAAGTTTAGAATTAGAAATTAGAGCCATTAAATATTAACCAGTGTATCATGTATTACAATTATGAATTAAAAAGGGACACATGTATCCAAGTAAAAAGTAAACACTTTACATATAAGTACATATTACATTGTCAGTGCTAAAAAAGCTACGACAATATCACAAAAAAAACGTGGCAGTAGGTATGAAATACTTGGAAAATAAAACATGTAAAACAAGTAGTAGAGACTAGAGACGAAATGAAAACGAAAACGGTTATGCACATGATTTTAGCATCTTTAAAAAAAGTTTATGTTTACTTAAACGTCAAAAAAGAGCATGTGCACTTAAATCGAGGAACGAGGTATTAATGAATGAAAAAATGTAAACTGTACAGTCTGCATTCTGCACAGTTTTTTGTATACTGTACATAATTACACGTATAATATTTTATGCCATCTCACACAATCTTTTGTATCTCATGTGAGGACATTTGTATTTTTATGCATCTCTGCAATACATATATGTGTGTACAAGATTGTCCTTCTTTTTCCATTTTTATAATGCATTAAAAATGTGAGTCAGATTATCAACATAAAACTCTGACTTAATGTTATACACGCGACAACATCAGAGTTTGCAAAATTACGAATTACAAAGAAGAAGAAGAAAGAAGATGAGCTTGTGATAGTTTAAGAAAATGCATCAGTTAAAAGTAAAATTACATTTTCATGTTCATGTAAATATGGATCATACCTAAACTGTCTAATGTCTACTGTCTACGCCTAAATAAAATCCACAAGCATTTGGACTGAAGCTTTCAAATAATTAAAACATTTAATTTCTGTATGCTTTTCTGTAATACCTAAACTGCCAAATGTAAAGAGTATAGAGCATTTACAGAGTGACTATTAAAAGCTTGCTTCTGCAAATTATAATATCTGTACGATGATGATACTCTCAAATATCAGTCACAAGTCACAAGAATGGAGCAAAAAAACGAGCATCTCACGAATAGAGAAAGTGAATTACATTTTAGTTTTAAATATGACATTCTCTTTCGTTGTGCCTTTGTGTTTGTGTGAGGCAAGGGAATATTATGTATAAATAAAAAACACATTATATCCACGTATTTCTTATATAAAATACACATGCGTGGATTATGAAGATCTCATACCATTTGTATATGAGCTATTAATGGTTTTAGTTACTCAACTTGGAACCATTAATTGAATCACATGTATGACAGTTTAACGATGGTTTTATACATGTCCAACAGCATTGATTATCATTATTAATATGTTCAGTACATATGTAACGAGCTATCTTTTATCTTCTTTGGTGTATGTCTTGCAGGGAGATCTAGTTATAAAAAGCCCGATTAAACCAATTTGTCTACAAAACTAAGTGATAAATCATACTAATAGCTTTGCATCCACTATTTACTGTGCAAAATTCAGGATTTAAAAGATATCAAATATCAAAGACATTATTTGAGCCATTATTAAATTAACGTTAGCCTCAAACCTCAAACCATTTAGATATTTTTTCTAGAGTCTAGAGTTGAAAATAAAACATGCAAATATGATTACAATTCATACTTAATACTTTTACTAATACTTAATACTACAAACTACAAACAATGAGCAAGGTATATAATCCATATTTGATTTTCAAGTTGTACTTCTTTCTATAAGTAAGGTATTCTTATAAAATTTGCCTTGTTGATCGTTGATCACAATTAAAATACTACAAACATACTAGTGTAGATTGTAGTGCTTTGAATCCTGACTAGCAACAAGTAACAAGTTTGTTAAAATATAAACTACGTGCTCCATTGCATTGTTATAGTGTCCTCTCATCCAATTTTATTTCGCAGTAGTAGTAGTAAAATGCAAAGTCATTCAAAAGAATTCGTGTGTTGAAGATATCCTGTCCATTTAAAAAATAAAAGCACAAATCTAAAAACAGCCTTCGGAACAACCATAAATTCATATCTACCCTAAATGGCATATAAACATTTTTTATACATGTTTACTAAGCTTGTATATTGTACATTGTACATACTACATACTTCTTCCATTATAAGTCTTATGAAAGATAAATCACGTATCTCGTGTATAATTTTATATGTTATATGAGCCATTCACTCTATCATTGTTTCTTCTTCATTCAATGAAATAAAGTGAAATGAAATGAAATGCAATGTCGTAACAACTTTGAATGGTTAGTAAAACTATCTGAGATTATTACGTACATGTATTCCAATTAAAACAAAATATAATAATAAATCATAGTTGATGGAGATACAATGAGTGAGTTCATGATCAGGGCACTCATGGAAATCCTTCAATAATTATTCAGCAAATCAAAAACTGTCATTTTCTTTATTACTCAATTTAATTCTAGAGACTAATTCTAGGCATTAAGCGTTTATGGTATGTGTATTATATTGCGAGCTATGGCCGTGTCAATTTGGATAACAGAATAATGGAATGGATCTCTGAACACGTCAAATTATTAAAAGGCTCATTACTTATTACCCTATATAGAATGAAATAAAATTAAATGCTCAACGGCTGTTATTTCAAATCACAAAAATTTATTTCCTTCACCTCTTGAATCTTGAGTAACAATATTGAAAATACAAAGATATGCCGATTTGTAAAGAAAATAAACTTTTACAAACATTAAATATTAAATAATTAATAATTACAAGTACACAATGTCGGTAAACAAGACATTCACATTTATCGATGACTTAAATGGATTTTAAGTGTTTTTCATGAGTTTTTTTTGTAATTTGATTACAAATTACAAAGAATCAGTCAATTTTGATTTTGTTTTCAAAAATAAGGTCTCAGTTTAAGTTTTTGTCAGCACAACCGCGTGGAATTCAATCCGTGATTTTCAAAGCCGGGAGGAGGCAACCACAAGAAATTCTTCCAAAGTCAGGGTATATTTTCATCATCGACCTTTACTATAAAATACTTTTTTGTTGTGGAGTGGAAGGGAATAGATCCTCCATCCGCACTCAAGTACGCTAGCCATTATGCTAATGGACCAGATATGAGAGTACCCCTCATTTTACCTCGACTATATGTGAGTGTTGAAGTCTACCTCATGTGTACTTTGTTACAAAAAAAGAAGGGCTACATTTTACCTGCGGGTACAAACTTTCTCTTACAAAGGAATACAAAAGGCATGTACACAAAGTAGAGTACTGTGTTCTTTGTATTGTGTGTAACAATATACCTCAGCATATTGATATAGCCTAACTTTGAAATTTGTTTCCATCCTCTTTTTATTCTACATTCTACCATCAGATTTTCTTTTAAATATAAAACTATTTATAAAACTTTATTAGGAAATCTATATAAAAGATACAAAAGAAACGTATACTGTGATATTATTATGTACTTTACAGGGATAAAATATGTGGTTTTTAACCTAAAGCAATAATTATTATTGGTTTGAAGCGTGAATACTGAATACATTGAAAGTTCCTTTTTGTTGAACACAAAAGATTAAAGAAAATACGAGAAATGAAATGATAATAATGTGTTTTGGTGATGATAAATAATATATATAAGTATATACTTAATAAAAATGCTAACGCTACATTAATTTCTCTGTCTACTTTATACTTTAAACAGAATGAAAGTAGCGGTGGGGCCAAACCGAAATTCGTCGCCGTAACCGCAATAGAAGATAGCCAAGCAATAAGATGTGCGGAATTTCATCCAAGAGGAAATCTCTACGCACTGGGATCTAATTCAAAGACTCTGAGAATTTGTGCATATCCTGATGTCAGAAATTTATCTGAAGATCATATAGCAAAGCCTCCAAATGTCATCTACAAAAGATTGAAACATCACAAGGTAAGAAACTTTACAATTTTTTACATTGTATTATATTATTATTTACCTTAATAACTGACAAACACATATTACATGTATCATATATATCAAATATATATCAAACATCAAGCTCATTCAAAACAGCACGTCGGTATAATGATAAAAAGTCGGTCATTAGTTGATTGGAAAATGTAAAAAAATGTAAACACGTCCACCATAATTTTTCATTATATCATACAAAAATCATTCCTTAAAATTTATATAATTTTATATTCTTGATCGCAAAGTTTTTGTGTAGATTTGCACTTTTGATAGGAGTTTTATATTGATATAAGCATGAGCATTATAATTTATAATGCTTCTATATCTCGACATAAATGTAGAAATTTTACATATATATATGCAACAAAAAAGTTATAAAGATTTTTGTCTGTCCGTACAAAATGCAAATGTAATCTAAAAGGTGTAGGTAAATAAATATTTTACTAGTTACGTAGATGAACGTGCTAAATTCACGCATCAGGATTACGAGTTTTTTTTCTTAGAGCGACAGACTTGGACTTAAATAATGTTCGTTTTCTACCTCATAATATCTGCGTCAGTGGGTTGTATCGTGTATACACTATACATATGATATGTAGATACATTTTAATACATAATTCTTCCAAACACTTTCGCTCTACATATGATTTGGATAACAAGGATACCAATTATTATTACGACTATTATATCCATCCACTTTCCTTATCAAATGTCTACAAACTACAACCTACAAAAGGCAAAAAATATAAATACATGAGGAAAATCACACATCATCATCACCATACGTGAAGCTGTCTCTGTTACTATCTTTGCTTATAAAAAGAAGGATGAAGGAAGAAAAAGAGATGTACGAAGGAACTGTATAAAATTTTATAATAATAATAATTATTATTATCCAATCCACATGTGTTATGTATTCCTGTCTCTCTCTAACTAAGGTGTGCACATTATATATACATACGTTTGAGGTAGAAAAGAACGTGATGTTTGTTGGTTAGCTGACAGTTCTCGTGCTCGTTTTCTCTCATCTACTGCAGTCTCGGTTAAAGTAATAAATATTTCTATTTGATTGATGACAATGGAAACAGCAAGCATTGAATTACCAATCTTAATCATGCTGATGTGTATGAATGCATATATATATACAGTTTTAGGTATACATGTAAGTCTGTGTGAAAAATTGTCTTAAATCACATTATTAAGACTTATGACTTATACAAACATAGTTTTTTATATATAGACAACATGAAAATCTGCAACATGCATGCAGATGTATACTACGCTATCATAATGCATATTTAACTTGTACACATTGTGTCTAATATCCATGTATATATTCTATTATTCTTTTATCCACATGGGATAAATTGGTGAGGAGCTCAGTAGATGATCCTGATAATGACAGACTACGGGTAGTTTGTAGTTTTTTATTCACTTAATAATGAACACAATAGTACTATAGCAAAGTATTCATTTCACATAATATATCATAATTTATAACGCCGCATTGTAATTTCTCCATCATATTTTATTTCCAATCTCGCCTCTAGTCTCTACCGTGTAATATCCAAATTTAGGGCTTGTAATATAAAATATAATAAGAAAAATTTACATGTTTACGACACTAACTTTGCCGAAAAAGCCGAGACGTAAATTCCCTCTTTTTTATTTTTGAAAACAAAATACCTAATATTTTTAGATTTTCGTAAATATCCGATAAGACACTAAATTTAAAAAACTATTCTAAAAAAGCTTATATATCTTATAACGCAAAATTCTCATGTATGACTCAGGCCTCAGACGGAATCTATAGCCAAAATAAAAGATGGTAAATGAAGAACTATTTAATATAACACAGACATGTATATTCTGATCATCAGTCAATTGAGGAGATTAAGGAAGCTGAAAAAATACTGTGACATACTCTCACCACAAACAATAATAACAGCAATCTCTACAAATGTGTTCTTTGCTTCAAGTCACGATTCTTTTATTTTTTTCAATGCCATTGAATCACAAAAACACAAGGGAATAAGAGCATCAACGTTTTAGTTTAGTACACTACTATTATTAAATCCCAAGCAAGCACACATACATATAGAAACATGTATAGACATGTTCTTTAAATATGTACATGAATTCAATTTCTTATGTTAAAATACGCGGGGTGGCTCAAAACTTTTTTCATGCTGAGTTTCAATTCAAATTCATAATACATGTAATCAAATGGAACTAATTTTTAATTACCTAATTGTAAGCAATTAACAAAAAAG
>JAQGBH010000965.1:0-39055 GCA_034698265.1 Sminthurinus aureus | reverse complement strand
TATGTAGAATGTAAAATGGGCTACGGGAAGATGAATAATATTGAACATGGATATTGGATAGTTTCGGAGGAAGGTGTTGGGCATGTTAATTTATGGAGATGGGAAAAGAAGGTTTTCTCTGAGGCTGGTGGCTGGTGAGAGGAAAGAACCGAGTGAACGAAAGTTGGATGCTGGATAGGCTCAAGTGATGGCATGCAAAATGCGCTCGACACTTCATCATCGTCTCGACGAGGGTGGCCCAATTATCTTTCGGAAACCGTATTGCACACACTACTCACTACATTCTACACTCTACACTCTGCATTCTACAGCCTACATACTGCACACTGCGAACAAGCATCACACTCTACGGGCCATTTGATACCCGAATAATTCAAACTCCCTACCAACCAGCAACCAGCAACCAACCAACAGGGAAAAAACCTACACTCTCACTCTTCTCTTTTACTTTTCTTATCGAAATCTTGTTACTGGTGTTCCAACTCTCTCCTTCCTTACACTAGACACTAGACACTAGTGTACATGTCTATACGCTTGGATGACAAGAAATATAGTAATAGTTAATACCAACTCAACTTTTCTCTCTCTTCATCCAACGCCCATGCTATGCGATGCCACGCAACGGTGTGCTATATGATATATAATATATGATATATGCTAGATATCTTTAACTACATGATGACTTTTCAGAGTTGGAGATGAAACTTTTCAGTTTCAGTTTTTTCTTCACACTCTCGCTCGCTCTTTCCTCACATTCTTTTCACATGTGTTCATTCCGTCAAGTATAAAGTTTAAACTATAAAGTACAAAGATATCTAATATATCATGAAATATGATGATGCATATATCGTGTACAGTATAAATAAATGTGTATCATGCATGTGGATTTTTACATGCCATGATCTATAAAAAATATCTCTGAGAGACAAAAAATGCTCACAAGTCATATATTTTCTTCATTGACTTGTCTACAGCAAGTTTACACTTGAAAAATTAAAAAAAAACCAAAATGAACAAACACTATGCACATGTACAAAAATACAGACACAAATACATCTTTATGCACATTCTAAACTCTACACTCTAAACTAACACTATAGTTTATAGTTACAAACGATATGATGTATAACTCGGAATTTTGAAAGAAATCGTGTTGGCAAGAGTAGTGTGAAAAAAATCAACACAATTATTATCACATCACAATGTAAAATGTATTCTATCTACAAGCTTAATATTGGAGTTTGGCAACTCACACTTTGAAATATTTGAACGGAAAAAAATAAAATAACTACATTGTAGCAAATAGAGAATTTTCCTAGATACTTGAACAGTAAGTTGGCAAATATAGAGACGGCATTTAAACTGAAAAATCTATGCTATTTTTTGCTGAAAAAATTTCCAGAAATATGAAATTGCACATTGAAATCGAAATCGAGCAAGTCCTTACTCGATCTTTAATTCTAGTAAAAAGTTCAAGTACAACGTGGATTGTGGAGCACACCTAATTCAGTATTTTATAAAGGGAGGATTGGAAAGTTCCGCTTCCATAAAGTAATCACCATTGAGTATTGGGTATTGCACTCGGAACTCAGAGTGCAATACCATAGATATTATGTACTTTTGACTTTGGACTGCTCTTTGCTGCATCTACATGTACAACTGCAATTTTATTACAGTGAGGTCATTTCTTGTAATTGTATTATGTAGGACAAACTTTAATAGACAACATTTGACTACCCACGTTGTTTGTACATTGTATATTGGCTGCATTTATTACACACCTTTGGTGGCATGGTATATTTTAGTATGGGACCCTTAACTAATCACGGAATTGTGGATAATAAGGGCCATATTTTTTGTACTTTATACCTTATATATTTCTCTAAATTACATTTACATTCTGGTGATTTGATTTACATACATTGTTGTTCTGTTTCATTTTCTATTTTGTCATTGGCACTGACCTGCAGTGAGAAATGAGCAAATGAGCTGTAACATGCAACACTACTCCAAAATTTAGCTCCATTTCTTGTCATTTTTCTCATAAAATTACTTTATACTTTATTCTAGATCCTAGTTATAAAATTTACTACGTCAGCGTCATGAAATTTGGTTCTAACTTTTACATTTTATGCTGCTCATGAAACATGAAACTATCATAATAGTATTTACTCGTACTGTATTAGAGTTCAGTGGAAAGATTTAAGCAGGAAGCAAAGGCTGTGGTTTTATTGTTTCCATTGTGAATTGTGCATTGTGCATACACTGTGCACAAAAATTGGGAATTGGGACGGGCTAGGCTTAAATTTTTCCATAAGTCACCTCTACAAATTTTGTAATTTGAATCTTGAACTTTGAATCTTGAGTCTAGAATATGCTCTTTTCTACATTCAATTGGATTCAAAAAATTTTATGACTCGCCATCTTTTGCTTCTTTATTCAGAATGTAGAATTAAGAATGTATTGTAAGCTCTTTTTCAATAGGATTATAATAAATTTGTAAATGTCTAACTTTCAGATCACGAAGCTTAAGGTTGATAGTAATAATAAATGTGTTTTTTGTATGTCTTATTTTCAGATCACAAAATTGAAGATCGATTCGAATCCCTTCGCTAAGGTATGTATTGTTCATTGTTCATTATATTATTTTAGATTATAAAAAGCTCATGTATCATGTATTATGTACAAGGAATATTGAATATTGAGTATTGAGTATTGGATATTGGATATTTCTTTATCTCATTTGCCTCCATGTGAAGATAAATATAATACCTTTATCTTTTTGGTCTTTTTATTTGCAGGGTTTTCGCGACTCAAGCCGTCTCACGGAGTTTGAAAGGTATGTACATTCTGTATAGTTTATATTACGTTTTCCATTCTTGATTCTCACATTTTGTATTTCAAATTTCAAATAGGAATACGGCATTCTGTTCTGTTTCTCTTGTACACTTGTCTTTGTGTTTTGTTTTGTGTTACTTTGCAAAGTCAAAGTCAATCAAACTCATTAAGAGCTCTGTCTTCTTCTTCTTTCTTTATCTTCAGCTGCTCTGTTCTCTCTCATTTTCTTGTCCTTTTTCCTCCTTTAATTTCATCTCAAGATGTGTATCTTGTAACTTGTATCTTGCACATTTCACTTCATTTCATTTCACATTGGCATAAATTATGACTTTTGTAGTACACACAACACAAAATACAAAACACAAAACAGCATTCAATGTACAATGCACAAGATACTGGTGAAGAGAAGAGACGATCCACAATTCACAATCTACAATCCGCAAGTTGAACGTTAATGTAAAGGATGAGGAGAAGAGGAATGAAAACAATGTGGAATGAACTATTAAATGGAAATGTACTCATGTTTTTTCTCAAGTAGAAATGATCATTCACTTATCCTCATTCACATAATAAACACACAAGTCGGCTCATCTGTTCTCTGTTCTTCCACGTTCTTTTGTTCAAAGGATGGGATATGGGAGGAATATTCTTGAGTGTACAATGTAAAATGTAAAGTATGCAATATGGTTGAGATTTATGTACAGTCTAATGAAAAATGAATATTAGCGGAAGGCTTTTTAGTCATTCCATTTCGACACTGTCTGTGTGTGGCGGGTAAGTTGTCATCTCATTGTGATTAACCAAGTCTCGAGTCTCGAGTCTAGGATCTAGGATATAGAGTCTCGAGTCTCGAGTCTTGCCTTTAGAAAAAAATCCATGTAGTTTAATCTACTCTCATCTATTAAGACTCTTGGCTACCCACCGCAAAAATTTATTGATGATAGATCACAATCTTTGAAATTACACATGAACGAGCCCAGAACTTTTGATTCAAAATTCTAAAGAGGCATGAATATGTCTGTCTATATGAGCATGAACAATTTGAATATGAATATTCCTTCCTTTGATTTTACATTTCATTCCATTCTCTTGTGGTAATATGATTAGCTTATAACTACACAATACGCACTACATTTAGATATTTAGTTGGAGTTTGGAGTTTAGAACTTTGAGCGGCACGGAAGGAGGAAGGCAAAGGAATATCTTGAATCTTTAATAAAAACTATGGAAAGGGTGCAACGATTCATGTTATCTTATTCTTCAACTTGATCAAATTATCGTTTTCAGTCTCGAGTCTCGCGTATCGGGTACAAAAAGATTGAAGAAAAATGTAAAAAGGAGAAGAAAAGGAGTAAAGTGAGGCATTTTCATAATCATATTCATATTTTTACCCAAGCAGGAGTGAAAAGGCAAAGAAGGCACGAACTTTTCATCTTCACAAACAGAAAGAGAGGGAGAGGGGGAAAAGGATAGTCAAAGAAACTTCAAGTTGTATCAGTAGTTAGTACTGTGATAGTGTTGGTGGTAGTTGGTAGTGGTAGTAGAATAATATGAAGTAGGAACTAATCATAAGTAAGTTGGCGTAAAGTTTTGGATGAGCGGAACTGTGAGATGAAAGCGCGGGCGGTCTCTAATCTACTTGACTGTAATGCACCTCAAAAATATATGGATATTCTCAGATTCTCAATTCTCAACTCGGTTCAGTTCAGAACAATTCAGTTGAGGAGAGTTGAGAATGGAATGGATACATAATATTTTGTAACATAATCTAACTAATGGAACATCTAATGTATGGTGAATGGTGTAGAGTGTAGAGTATAGAATATATAATATAGATGGATAATAGATAGGTATTAGATATACTTAGACATGAACACGAGAATTCATGAAGAGAGATTGTTAATAAGTGTCGGTCAAATGAAGTTGGAGAGGTAAAAAGGAAAACCCCCCAAAGATATAATCACCTCACATTTCCCTATAAATTTTATGCTCCCTTCTTCTCCTCTTCTTCAGGTCAACCCTGAAGCTACCTTGAGACTTGAGACTCTCGACTCTCCAAAAAACAATCAAACTGAGACTTGAAGCTTTAGACTGTATAGTGTAGAGTGTAGAGTTGAGAGATTTAGAGACGAAAGGATTGAAAGAGTGTGAGTAGATTTTTAGTTTTCAACATTCAGTCGGCATCGACTTGAATTTGGATTTGTGATCTCTTTCTCTACGTCTGTGTGCTGTATTCTAGATTCTAGATTCTATATCTTTGTCTGCGGCATCCACATCCACAACCACATCCACCCCTCGCCATTTAATCTATCTTTCGCCCTTAATTAAATACACCATCATCTTTCTCCTTTCTGTACCCGGTATTATGTATCATATTTTTATACAATTCACTTGTATCTTTTGTATCTTGTATATTTATTATTTACATAACTCACCCTGTTTTTATTACCGTGATTACATATTAGTTCAAAGATGAAAGAGCGCAGGCCGTAAAAACTGTTGCTTGTTCATTGTTCACTGTTCATTGTTCATCCTTTTACACTTTTCTTTCTTTTCACCTAATTTATTATTGGTTTTCTTTGGCTCTTTGCCGTTTGGTCTAAAAATATCATATCTGTATTTGATATTTGGTATTTGTGTTTTGCAAAACATTAAACAGATATTAAAATGTAATTTACATTTTACATAAAAAAAAGATAAAGAGTAAAATTCCATCATCCATGCTCCATGCTAAATTTTACATTGAAAAATTGACGGATAGATGGAAAATGAGCTGTCAAAAATGTATTGTACATTGTGTATTGTTGAGGAAAGATGGAAAGAATGAGGAAAATCCTCACGCAAGCTCAAAGCTCAAAGCTCAACGTGTCGAGTGTTTTCTCATGTTTTGAGTTTTGGGTTTTGGGTGATCCTGTTCCTTGTACATTGTACATTGAAGAGATATCTGCATGTAGTCTGTATTCTGCTGCTGTATCCTGTAGACTCCCCAGTTTGTCAGTTCCCATCGTCAGTTGGAAGAAGTGTGAAGAAGTAGTAGTGGTAGTTTTGTTTAATTTTTTTGGACCATTTCTCATATCTCATATCTCATATCATATGAAAACAGCTTATATTAATATCCTAGAATAGGTGTAAAAAGTAAAAACATATAGATATGAGCTACATATTTCTTTACGTCATAATAAACTTTGCAATTACACAGTCTCAAGTCTTATCCTCATAAAATCGCTGGTGGTATAGAAATAATTACTGGAATATGATACAGCGGCTGTGCTCAAGTTGTGAGCATGAGATATGAGAAGAAGGAGCAGAAATGATAATGATGGTAGTGACTAGTGGCTGAGAGATGAGAGGAAGGAATGGATAAGATGGGTTTTTATTCGAGATGACAGAATCAAAACTTGCTTTAAAAGAGGAATTTTTCAAAGTTATTATTCCATTTCATGTGCGTTTCTACATGTATTTTTCATGTATGTGTAAATTGGAGGTCTGTAGTAAATAATTATGAAAAGTTCATTTGCATATTACCACACATTTCGGCTTATGTTATTATTTTTTTTCTTTATTATACTTTATACTCTCCAGTCTTGTCTTGTCTTGAGTCTTGACTTGTCTTGTTCTTGCCCTATGTTTTTGTCTTCTCATAATATGTAAGTAATAACAGTCAACACAAGAGACATAACACGTCTCTTACATTTTATATTTTATACATGAGAAATTATGAGAGAAGATGATATTGGGGAAAAGCCAGTGTTTTGAGTTTTGAGTTTTTAGCTTTGACTACAGGTTTTGGCTGAGTTTAGTTTGGTTTACTTTGGTAGGGTTTGGGTAGACTGTAGAATGTCAGAAGAATTGGAAAACTCGGCTCTTCGTGGGTTGTTTTCATCTGTCTACACAGTACCTTTCTTCGCCTTCATCTCATCTGTTAGCACGCATCGAATTTTTCAAATAAATTAATTACAAAATCCTCTTCTTCCTCTTCTTCTGCTTCTTATACTTTTAATTCTTGTTCGTTTTGATTTTTAATTTAATTTCCTCAAATGAGCTCTACTCTTCATCATCATTATTATTATGATTATCATTTTTTCCTTCATTCGAGATCTCCTTCATCACACTCGTCTAAACAAATTTACCGTTCACCGTTCACTAATAAATCCACACTGATATTTAATACTGAACACTGGCACTGGCACTGGCAGTTGAACCGTATCAAAAATCAAAATGTCCTGTAATTAAAACATTGCCATTTTATTAATTTCTGTAAAGTGCTTGCCGTCTTCTGTACAAAATTTCACAGTTGTTGTACCGAATTTAACGTACATATACTGCACATAATTTTCAATGGAATACATCCATATATATACTAGAAATTCCTCACCGCAATGTTATTTAACATTAGTAAGATGATTTAATTTACATTTGAACATTGAGCATTGAGTATTGAGCTTTGAGCTTGGAGTTGAGCTCTCTGTTCTCTGTTCCCAGTTCCAGAAAGCTTATGCCAGAAACTGTGAAGAGTGAAACCAAAAAGTAATGAAATATGAAATATATGACAATTTTGAGTATCTCGTGTAAAATCCTGTACATTTTAATAAAAAGATTGTCTGCCTTTAAGGATTAAACTTTGTTGGGGGTCTATCGTATTTTGTATTTCGTTCTTGGTTTCTAAATGTTCCAATACTCTAATGTTCCAATGTTCCAATGTTTCTATGTGCATGTGCATGCCGTGCATGCTACGTGTAGGTTTTAGATTTTAGAGTGTCGACTGTAACGTGTAGAGTCTAGATTGTAGAGTGTGCGTTCCGAGTTTTTTTGCGATAATTTGATGATAAAGTAGAAGAGTGTTAAGTTCAAGTAACAAGAAGAATGAGGCATACATTTACCTATACATGAAATCCTTTCGAGATTTAGACATGGATTTTTTATCGTTCCGTTTGGCTTGTATTGGATTGGATTGGATTCCGTCAGTATTTATAGCGTGAAGAACTCATCTTCTCATCTCTTGAAAGGACTCGTAACCCTTTGGTGTTTTGAGTTTTGACTTTTGAGGTTTTGTGCACCTTGGAGCATCTCATGTCATCAAACTACAGAATAACGTATAAATACGCAGCTACAGTTTAAAGCAGGGGAAATACAGGAAAATGAATACTGTTCTCAAATTCTGAAAAATCTGAAACTTAAGAGTTGACCCAGAGTTGTGCTAAATGTCCATGAGTGGCTGATGCTAGATGCTAGTTTTTGTTGATCTTGGCTCTGGTGAGGGATAAATTATGTACAAGGTGGATGATTGAGGAAAATAAAATCTCGTCATATTGTATTGTCCATGTAAATGCATGAACTGTGGACGGTTTCTTGCTGAATACTGAAACTGATTTACCGACAAGCGTCATTTTATCATCAATTCAACTCATCTCATCGCATCTTGGTTCTTGATTGCGTGTGAAAGTGTAAAAGAGCACGGACAACCAAGGGATCTTATAATAATTATTCTAGCTAAACTCGTGCACGATGAGCATTGAGCATCCAGAGCAATCCAAAATTACATTGAACCCATTGAAGATTGAAGACATTAAACATTGAATGAACAAGTTATTTGATTGTTTGGCGCCGAATGGAAAATCAAAGTATACACCAAAAATGGTCTTGCATGTTTTATATTATGCTCCTTTTCATTTTTCATTCGCGGTGAAATAACAACTCAACTTTGATTCTCTGATCAAACAGTCGGTGCTGCGTAAAAGCACTGTTCATTATTACTCTGTAATTTTTACTACAGATTACAAATATACAAAATCGTAAAAATTTGTTAAGAATTGAGAAAATTGTAGGGAGAAAAAGATCCAGATTCCAGTTCCAGTTTCACTTTTAGTATTTTTTCCATAATAAACTTTTGAATGACGGGAAGTCAAGTATATAAAATACAAAATAGAAAATAGAAAATAAAAATTACTTGTGTTTCTATCTCAATGCTCAATGCTCAATGCTCAATGCTCAATGGATATCTACATATTGCATGTATGATACATGTGTGTAGTAATTAACAACATGCCATGCATATTAAATATTAAATGAGCAGTTAAATATTCACAATACACAGTGGACAATTATGACCCTTTTGAGCGCTGTCATTATCTCAATCATAAAGTTTTTGAGAACGAGCCTCTGAAATTATACATACGAATTTCACCATGATCCGACATCCGACAATCGTATACTTCTTTTCCCCTTGTTTCTTGTCTGCCTTCTTTTTCTTCAAATGTTCTGGTAAAATGTGCAAGGTACAACGTAGCACATTGAATGTATACAGTAACTGACCATAATAAAACATGTACAATGTACCTTTATGATTGTGTAATAACTTAATGATTTTGAATTGAGAAAAAAACAATTCAATCTTTTCTCTCAGTGTTTAGTGTTTCGTGTGTAATGTGTAATGTTAGTGCAGTTATTATTACACCACGATTTTTTAAGAGTCATTAACCATTTTTTTGGTCTGTGCACCGTGCACATTGCAGTTGTTTTGTATGCACAAAATATGATGATGAGATTATTATTATTACTTATGACTTTCAGTGATTGTTTTACAATTCGGTATTTTTTTTATGTTACGTGTCATTTTTAGGGAGACGATGGAAACAATGTTAGTGGAACAACAGTACATTCGTCCACCGCTTCGTCCCTTTGATCTCGAAATGGCGTCGGGATCTCTAACACTAGAAGAGAAGGCCTTGTTAAGGTACATTTAAATAATAATTCTGCATTTTTATTACACCATCAAATCATCAAATCCTGCATCATAATTGTTTTCCTTTGATACTTTGTCCCGTAAAGCCTGATCTGGTCTGGTAAAAGCCATTGCGACCAGTTTTGCACTTTTTTCTCCCTTATCTGAAAATCAATGAATGACTTGAATCTGAAATATACACAAATGGTAGTTGTGTATATTTTCTTTTTCATACTCGATACTCGACCCTCGATACGTGATCATTCAATGGCCAATCAAACTCATAAATTTTTTCACATATTTTTTTTGAATCGTTTATACAGCGCACGAGCTCAACTCCTTGGTCTCCGTAGTCCATTTCCCCATTCACCCAATCTCATGAGTCCGGGTTCTATCGGCAGACCATTTGGTAGTCCAACCGGAATGTCGGGTGCAAATGCACTGAATGGAAGTCTCTCTCAATTGTATGCAATGAGTGCAGCGGCTGCAGCCAGTGCTCAACAACAACATCAAAATAGTGCAAGATCCCCATCCCAACATGAACAAGAACGACATGCCCAACAACAAGCCCAACAACAGTTACCTTTACCAATCCAACTGTGGACACAATGGGCTTCTCTCCATGGTCTCAGTCCTTTAGCACCCACTCTGATGCACGCACAATTAGCAGCTATGGCAGCCGCAGTTAATGGACACAATCATAATCTTAATCATAATTCCAGTAATCCTATGAGTGCAAGTAGTAGTAGCAGTGGTAGTGGTGGTGGTGGTGGTTTAAATCATCACAATCTGACCACAACAACTGCCAGCAGCACAAGTCCGACTGATAGTTTGAGGTTAGGACGACCTTTCTACCCGGTCAATTCCTCCGCCACTTCTCCTTTGGGAATGCACCGATTCTCACCGTACCCCATTCCTTCCATGAATAATCATCAGAATAGTAGTAGTAGTAACAATTCCTCTGCCATTTCGGCTCGCTCCAATGGTTCATCAAATAAAAGTCCAAGTCCTATGGGAAGTCCAGATTCCCTCAGGGACGAAGTCATCTCGTAATTTCACTCGCATTCAATTCAAATTACAAACACTTTAACCTCACCAACAAATATACTATACTATACTATATCCTATGGATATTATAATATATTATGCTTCGATATGTATACATGTAGAATGTAGAGACAGCTAGATACTAGGTACTAGGCAAATAGTAAATACATAATACATACATATTTAGGGATAGATCAGTAGAATACATTATGCATCATCCCGTATCTCATTTGTATGTATAAAGATATCAAACCCACACACATCTTTCTCTCCCCAACTTTTTCCCTTTTAGTGAATGAATTTTAGGGAAACTTTACCAAAAACACTCGAATATTCAATATTCAATCTATTCCATGTATGCAGAAAGGCAAGATGTTACATCATGTTGTCTGCATATTCAATATCAATATTCAACTATTCAAGTTTGATAGAATATGCTGAAAAATTCACAGTTTACAATCTACAACTTTTCTCTTTTTTTTTCAACCTTTCAAACTACAATCTACAATGTACAACAAAGTACGAATTCTGTTCATTCCTGTAATTTAATCTATTACAAACTACAAAATATTATTATACCCATGTTCCGTGAATTCCACTATGTATACTGTATACTTGCGTGTTTTCTGTAGGACAAACATGCTACATACTACATACTACGCAAAATCATAATCCTACAAAATAATAAATGATATTTGCATGTGCTCGAAAGGAAAATTTCGGCAAATATTTTTAGTCAAGTTCCATTTTCCTATGATATGATACATGATACGATATGATAGTATATTATTATAAGATATTATTATAGATTCTAGTACTACTACTGATAACTGATAAAAATAGGTACATTGTAAAGTGTACAACTGATAAATCAACATATCTGTACACTGTACACTACACAGTAGTATGTAGCACAATGTTGTTATGTACATACACAATCCGTAAGTGTAATTTTATGCTTGATCTGCTGCAAAAAGTAAAAGTACAGTTTAAATGGTATGTATGCGAGGAAAATATAGTCAAGATGTAATGTTATTACAATTGTGTACCTAAACAATTATGAATTCGGAAAGAAAGTGAATTTCATCTGTCAGTATAAATAATAAATAGTTTGCACGGCAAGTTCATATAATTACAAATTAGAAATAAAATAGACAAACGACGTTATGAGTGTGAATCATGAGGTTAGCGCTGCATTGCTGTACATTGTACATATCCAAATCTATCAACTTACAATCTGTACGAAATGTCTTTTCGGTGGCAGATGACTTTATGCGTAATGTTAGGTGTAAGATTCAAAAGGATGTGAATGTATGGAAGAATTTATATAATAATAATAATAATGATAGGTGGTGAGATTGCAATCAATATTTTTACATGGTTGTGGTTACTATGATAGATAAAAGTTACGTACGAATATTGTTACGGTTCATTGTTATAATTTTTCCGATACATCTAATATTATACCGAGATGTACCAAATTTTTACACATGGTAGTTGTGTTTGTTCTTTCTGTTTTTATTCAGCAAAGCTAAAGCTTTAATTGTTGTTGTATTTAATTACTAATTATTCATTTATTAAATATCTACCTTTTCCTATGATATTTAGGTGTACGTAGTTTAGATTATGTATTTATTTTTAAACTTTGAATCAGTATTATCCCGACGGGTTTTTTTGTCCATTTAGTATTTCTGTATGCTGAAGTACGTAAATAGTGAATATGTTCATTATTTTAATTGTGGTTATACCTATAGGTATAATTCTTTGAGTTTTGAGTATTTTTTGTACTTTTATGAAACGGCTTTGTGCATTCTCAATTCTCAATAATTCTCGTTTCAATTGTCTATTTAAAAAACGGGAGTGACACAAATATTTTTTTTGTAGTGAACTGTATTTAAGCATTAAGCATCACAAATCACAAGCATATACGAAACACGATATACATGAATTGGAACAGTGAATTAATAGTGTAGATATTTAAATCATACTTAATGATTATATTATTATATGTCTAGTATTTGTATAATGGTAAGCTGTGTTTTTTAATGACAGCTATAATAATAATAATAATTACCAAATATTAGTATAGTTATTTAATAGTACACAACATAAGCTACAAGTCTACAAGTAAATCCTTAATGTGAACATGATAATGATCATTGATCATTGATCAATTATAAGAATAATACAAGAGAATATTACAATAAATAAAAATGAATCTCTATATAATCTCGACAAATATTCCAAAACATTCATTATTCATTATTCATTCATTATAATAATATTATGCAATTTGTAAAAGATACATTGTCATTGTTAATTTTCCAAATTCCAAATAACTACAAATTATAAAATCCATAATATTTCATATTTCATTTGATAATTCAATAATTAATGCTCATTCAAATGTCATAGTATGCTCTCAAAATACGAGAAACCAAATGGACATAAACTAAAAATAACTTGGAAATAAAAAGTGGGAAATGAGTCGGGAAATTATGTATTAAGAAGATGTGAAGAAAGAAATAAAGGATAAAATTTCCTTTCTTGTTTTTTGTCATTTTCTTGAAAACAAGTTACTAGTTACTATATGTAAAGTAATAAAGTTGGACTAACTAGGTAGAAAGAATTGAATAAAAAATGAGGAGGAGATGAAGAAGAAAACGAAAAAAAGTTGACTTGACTTCATGCTCAATGTTCAACGTTCAACATTCAGCATTCAAGATTCAACGTTGAAAATTTTCTGTCCCTTTTTCTCTTGACTAAATTTCAAAGGGTAAAAAGGAGTAATAAAACTAGAGGATGGTGCTCAACTTTATTCATACTCACTCACACACACACATAAAAGTACTAAAGATGAAGACAGAAGTCTCGCTCTGAAAAATGGAAATGGATACAGAAAAAAAGAAGAAGAGGAGAAGAGAGAGATTCAGCGACCATAAACGAAGAGGAACAAGTTTAAACATATTCCGTTGAAACATTCACCATTCACCAACATTCACTAGTACCAGTAGCTATAAGTTAAACAGTATTACAGTATGCAGTCATATTGAGCATATAGAGTAGTTACTACTTACTCGTTACATTGTAGAAATGTCGTATCAAAGAGGAAAAATGAAAAAGGAAAACCCGCAACCAACCAACTTGATGATAATAATATGAGTCGTCTTGGATCTTGGATCTTGGATCTTGGAAAGTTAAGCAGAGGGACAGCCAAACTGAAAGAGACAGAGAAAAGGAGAGAGTCATTTAAAAGAGTGAAGAAAGTCACCATGGAGAGGAGATAAAGTTTTTTTTTCTCTTCAGCTCCTTTTTTCCCAAAGCTGGCGAAGTGAAGTGAAAGGCAACGGGATTTTATGAGGGAAAAAGTCTGGATTTAGAGACTCTCTCTACTCTCTCTATGTCTTGGCTTGTCTATTCCCTTTACGCTGTATACTTTGTACCTATCTCGCAACTCGAAAGTTACATTACATACTTTATAAAGTACAAAGTATAAAGTAGAGGGAGCAGAGAAATTCCTTGTGTTACGTGTTTGTAGTTTCCAGTTGCTAGTTTGTACAGTGCATAATAGACATAAAATATAAAGGCTCTGGATTTTCTATCCGTACATATTGAAGTCTCCCAAATGTAATATGTAATAGAAGAAAAAAGAGTAAATTCCAACAATGGAGAAAGAAAGGCGGAGATATCCTTGTAGACATGTTGTATATCTATTGTACATTGTACATTGCATTTTGCTATTTGCTACTGCTGTGCTGATATGACGAGAACCATGAAAAATACGTTTCCTTTCTATGGCTACTGGATTGAATTGGATTGGGTTGGATTTTCCTACATACAGTTAGTACACACATACGCCTTGCATTCTAAGCTCACAGAGTATTACAAAACTCGTATGTACATTACACTTTACACTACTGTGGAAGGAAGAAGAAGGGATTTTCGTCTCTTCTCCTTTATGGGAATGCGAGTAGAGAGAGTGAAGAATGGAGAATGGAGACTGGAGGAAAGGATGTATAATATGTATATCTACATCAAAAATGAAGGGAGAAAAGCATGAGCGAGGAAGAAAGAAGAGAGAGAGAGAGTAAAGAGGAAGGCTTGATGCTCGAGGGTAGACTTAGACTTGTAGTTATAGTTAGAGTTAGAGCTAGACTTGGTGATGTAATTTGGCAATTTTGTCGTGAAAGGAACATTTTCGGTCTTGGATACAGAGTGTAAAGTTGCTCCATTAGTGGCTTATCGGTTCCGAAAATGTAAGTAATATTTCAGGGTGATATGAATCAAAAGCCGGACACTATCAGCTCATTCGAGGCAAACTTGAATTTCGTCGCGAAATACCACACGTATATATTATACGCATATACGATGCATCTGTAATCTAGAATCTAGAAGCTAGAAGCTAGTGCCTACAGTCTACAGTCTAGAGTAGAAGTAAAATCAGTAAGAGCAAAACAAAGTACATACTTACATACACCACATACCATATACATACAAGTCTACCCTTAGGAAAATCCACAGCACTGAATAACAATCAGTTAAAATTCATACAAGTTGGCCTTTCTATGTTGGCCATTTTACTCGTTACTATTTGCTCTTAGAGTCAAAAAATTTACTTTCAACCTTTGATTTTTGGATTGTATTTAGTTTGAATATTTGGCAAAAAAAGTTGATGATTCTTTTTCGGATTATTATTTTAGTGCATTTCGCATGTACAAATTTTCATACGTTTCCGAATCCAGATTCAATACTCTATACTCTAGACTCTACATTTAAACTCAAGCATACAGCACATTACACTATATTTAGCATATGAGTTGGAAATCTTTGTGTGTGTATCGTAAAATGTAGTAGTAATTTCACAATGTATGAGCTATTTATCCGGCTCGATGCTCGATGCTTGATATTTTCACGCATGCAGTTTCACATTTCTGCTGATATGCAGATGTAAGTGTAAGTAGTGGTAGAACAATCCATATCCGTATCCATATCTCATACATGTGCTTTAAACTTTATTTATGGAAAACAATTCAGTGCTTTCTATGTAAATTTACAACCATATTCCATCCACCGTACATTGTACATGGTACATTCTCCACTCTAAAGTACAAATTTAGTAGGAAATTTCACTAGTAAACTTTGTAGCGTGTGCTACTGTATTCTGTATTGGTCACAAATCACTAATATCACAAGTAGTCACTTTTTCTTATCAAAATGTGGCGCATACATTTAACAACAAAGTCTACAACTTACAAGCATTACATATTGATGGAAAAATAGTGTTGAAAAACTCCGCTGTCACCTGAACACAGTTTCATTTCATTGTATATGTATAATGTATAAATGTATATGTGCTTACGCCTTCACAAAAAATAATGTTTGTGATAAACTACACATAGCATGTGGAATATGGAAAAATAAATGCAAAATGTATCCGTCAAGATTTTGAAAGTCTATTTAATTTAATTCACCTTTTTTACATCCCTTTTATTATGTACAATGTACAAAGTTAGATATTTTTCAGCATACAGTAGTTTCGGTTTGTTTACGACTTTCTCTCGTCGTCGCTCAAGCCCTGTGTCCTGTTGATTGTTGATTCTGGATTCTAGATTCTTGATTGTGAACTGTGAGTGAGTAGGACAAAATTTACCACCAAGTTGAAGGCCCTCCCAATCTCAACACGCAATTGTACCATGTAAATATTATGTGTAGTGTGCATGTACAATGTACAATGTGCAATGTGCAAAATACTAGCAAAACACATTTTAAAGAACTGCGCAACTAACACAAAAGATTTTTAATACATCAAATAATTATCAAGATTATGGACAAAACAACGAACCCCAAAGAACATGTATAAATAATAATTTATGTAAGGTTCAAGTTGAACAGAGGCAAAGAGTTTATACATGTATAAAACATCACATATTTCACGTTGTACAATGTACGTGCTGAATTGCAAAGCGTGTAGACAGATGGACTTAGTAGTTTTCTTGTCCTTTCCCATTCTGCCTTGTTCAAAGTTATGGTAGGTACAAGTTGAGAAACTGGATCTGCTGATGTGCTACAGCCACTACGAGACTGATGAGAAGGACAAGTGTCCTTCACTCATGTTTGTTTAGATTCTAGATTCTAGATGCACTTTCTAGCAAGTGTAACACTAAACAAATTACAAGTTAGAAATGTACTGTGAAAAATGTAGTCTCAGAATTTGTCATTGTCAACTGTAGAGATAAAAGTGAACTGAAGCTAGAAGGAGAATCTTTGACATATTTTACAAATTTGGCTCAAGACTCAAGAGTGGCGAGATTTGGCATAGAGCATACACTACCTGTGCTAATCAATTAAAAGCCCAATTTGGTTTAAACAATTTGATATGAATGGTTTTATGCTGATGAATAATAAGGAGCGGTAGAAAAATACCATTGGAGATCTGTAATTCTGTACAACAAGTTATATACGTACATAATTTCATACATACATTATACAAACTACGAACATAATTGTTGAAAAGAGCTCAATGAGGATTGAGGATCTTGACGAGGAGAAAAGAAGACCGATGAAGAATTACGAGTTGGAGGCGTATTTTATAATCATACTCCAGTCTCTTCCTTTCAATACATTCAAGTGTATTGTATAATATGGTATCAACATTGTGTATTGTGTATTGTGTATGTATTCTGGATACATTCTCTACCTCTGTAATTTTTATCATAGAGGATTAATTAACGAAAAATATTTCACGATGACAAGAACGATTATTAGGAGCCAAACAACTTTTTATCTTAGACAAAGGGTTTCCATGAAGCAACGCTCAACGTTCAATTTTCAATGTTCACTCTTCTCGCGGCTTTAATAATTTCCATTTTGATTTTGCGTCCTTGTTCATCTTTTCTGGTTCGTGTTCTTCTTCTTCTTCTTCTTCTTTTTCTTGTCATCATCATCATCATGTCTATTCCTTCACGATACCACTAAAACCACCATCCACAGCCACCATCGTCATCATCTTCACAAGAAGAGAAGGATCTGTCTACAACTGTAGTAACTCATTATTTGATTCACGCAAACCTTTTACCCCTTGTACACAAACCCCAATCCACAATACACAATACACAACCAACTTTGTACCTTTTGGATCTGTCTGAATGTGTGAGAGGAACACACACAGGTAAATACATTTGATACATAATACATAATCTTAATACGCCATACACAATCAACAATCAACAATCAGACAATGCACAAAGTACAATGTTCAAGTCCGTCAGATTTCGTATTAGTTTCATGGATCATGGATCATGGATTTTTTCCTCAGAAAACTGAATATGAATTTGATACGAAATTAATATGTGTCTTTTTTCCTGTTTTGAGAAAAGAAGGATGAGGTTGTGGGTTGTGGATTGAAATCCTGTGTGTGATGACTGATGAAAGCAATAATTACGTTTCATCCTACCTTCATCTCATCTGTAGCAGTACCAATAATAATGTAACAGCAATGCTCTTATGGTATGTGGATACAATATATTTTCATTCTACATACGTACACAGATATCTTTCGCTTCCAACTTCCACATTCCTACAACTCGAATGTATCTCATAATTTTTTCACGGTAAACAAGAAATTGGAAATCTCAAATTCATGATCGGCTAATAATAGCAACTGATTACTTGGTAATTGGTCATATATTAAATTACCCGTTTGTTTGGCTTGATCCCATCATATTAACCACGATCGTATTACTATTATCTGTCTCGTGTAAAACATTTCACCTCCATTTCAGCCTCGCAGATATACGCATGTACTTTTAAAACCGACCACAACAACACCTAAGAAAGTAATTATGTACCTGAATTCTTCTTAAAGCTTGAACCTTATGAAAACATGTAAATGGTAAATGTGTAAAGTATGACAGCTTAAAATAACGGAAAAGTTAGAGTTAAGATTCTTTTTAAATATTGTGGTTGATTTATTTATCGATCACAAATCACAATGCAAATTCAAATTCAAATTCAGCTTTAAACTGGATTAGTACACAAGAAAGCCATAAATTAAACAACATCAATCAAAGCATCAATCAAAATTCAAAGTACGTGTATTGTCAAAAAGTGCATGTTTTATTATTTGTTTACACTAACTTTTTTTATTGTTATTTACGGTCATAAAGGAGACACATCTAGTTTTTGACACATTAAGTATTCAATATTCAGTAGGTATTTGAATGGTTATAAAATTATAAATTGATATTCCTAATTGACAACAATCAACAACAGGTACAGGTACAGTCCATACTTTTACATTATACATTATACACACAATATGCGTACATATAGATATTGAATATTCATGTAGTCTCATTAAGATTTATTTATTATAATAATAAAATTATATGAATGTTTAGTGAAGAATGTTGAATACTCCAAATGCCAAATGCCAAATACCACGAACCTTTTAACAAATATATTGTAGATAATATATAATAAAGCATTTCCTAAGGATTACAGACAGAACATGAGACATGAGTTGTAGTACTAAATAGTAAATAGTAAATAAACGGAAGGGGCAAAAAATCCCCCGCGTTGTCGAAGGTAGACATGAAATGTTCACGTAGTCTATATAATATCATATATGTGACCTATACTATGTACTCTTTACTCTATACACTATGCATTAATGCATTATACATGGATACAGTATAGGAAATAGATGATAGATTATAGGGAATATGTGGATATGAAAGCATAGCTAATTGTCTCCATTGGAAACTCCATGCTGCTGTCTTGTTAAACGGTGTAGTCAACAGTCAACAAGGTCCATGTGCAGAGAATAGAGAGTCTATTCATTCACTTCCAGTCAATCCATTCGTACCTAAGTATCGGAAAATCACACTACCAACTTGTTAGTTCACATCCCATCTTCCCCATCCCCATCCTCCTGCACAATGTACAATGTACAATACTCTGTAATAAGAACAGAATGCTCTTACAGATATTTCTTTCCGCGTCCACTAGCCTAGCATCTAGCATCTAGTATACAGAATACCAACATCTTATGTTATTAAGTATAGCCTAATGATCCGATTCTGATTCTGAATTCTAAATACACTGTGCTATGCATAACGTGTTTGAGCTACACACAATCTTAAAAGTCTTATGAATCGTCCATGTAGCTAAATACAAATACCACAAAAGTATAAGTATATTCGTACATGTCTACATTATATATCTAAAAAGACTATTGATCCCAATAAGCATGTGCATATCAATATATGTAGTAGATAGAACGGCTTCTGTATTCTGCATACTGGATGACTAGCATTTGAGTTGACGAATCTGAGAATCTGAGGTTGCTGAGTGCTAGTTGGAGGTTGGAGTTTGGAGTTTGGAGAAAGACAAAGAATGGAAGGATGGATGGAAGAGGATGAGGATCGGAAAGGCGAGTAAATCTGATCATGACTCGACGACACAAGACACAATCGAAGATGTGAGTGTCAGATGCTTGAGCGTCTTTTGTGTCCATGTGTGTGGTGCGATGTGGTGTGTGGGTTCTGTTTGTGTGTAGTATAGAGAGTACAGTGTAGAGTGTAGAGTTTGTAGTGTAAAGTGTAAAGTTATAGAGATTTCATGTGATCCGTATGCTATTAATGGACTTAAGGAAAAGAGAAATCTTTGAAAGTCTCGCCCGATTTAATTTCACCATTCATCTGCCTTGACGATCCAATGTTCTGCACGTTTTTGTCTATACTCTACACTCTAGACACTAGACACTATACATGCTAGACACTCTATATGCTCAATACTCATCATTACTCTTTATATCGATATTTCAATGCATTATGTACATAGGCACAATGCAGGAGAAGGAGAAAGAAGATAGCTCAATTGGGATTGGAGGATGCTTGAAGCTTGGTGTGTGGTTTGGTTTGGTTTGGTTTGACTCCACAGTGTCAACATTGGAGTTTGTAAATTACCATATATTTCCCTATTTATTTCTAGATATTTCCTATACATAACACGGAGCGTCGAGAGTAGAGAGTACCCTACAGAGATCGTTGCATGTACAATGCACATTTTACATTTTACATGTCTTTGCATGATTCCTTCAAGGCCCACCAACTCATTCACTTACTCATTCTAATCACCATCACCGAATACCAAACACCGAATACCGAACAAATTATAATGACATCCTTTTCCTTCCTCGTTAGTTTTTATGAATCCTCTCCCATCTCTTTGATTTCATTCTAAATCCTGCTTGTCATTCTCACGCAAACTGTCTAGTGTCTAGTGTCTAGGGTGTCTACAACACATGATGTACAACTAACATATCATGTATATGTACATTTTACAAACTACCGAAATCCAATACGTCAGCATCATGCAGTATACGACAGATTTTATAATAACTAGATTTATCATTTGAATTCTTTTTTGTCTGTTATTTTGTAGCTATGGTATGTTTCCGGGAAGAATGAAAGAATGAATGGGGATTTTCTCCCTCTCTCTCACTCTCTCTATAATAAAATCACGAGATGATTCCCATACTTATACGTATACGCATGAAAATCCAGCAAAGTATAGTAAAAAACAGTGTGATCGTCATGTGACCTCATCCCTTGTTCACATTTGAATGAAAACTGATAGCTCCACACTCTATCCAGAAACTAAAAGTATTTATTCTAGTTATAATTCTTCTCCTATATCAATAATTTGTACTTGCTTTCACGAGGGAGACAACAGGCAAGTAATACCGAGTTCTGCAAAATTCACGCAGAATGTGCGTGTACACTGTACAGTGTTTTTTTAATGAGCGAATATATAAAACTCATACTTTTTACTTAAGGTGTTTCTGTATTTTGTGTTCTCTGCTGTGTGATAAACGATAAATTATGATGATTTTTGTGTTATGTGCGTGTAGAGTGTAGAGTGTACAGTATTTTACATTGTACATATTAATCCGATTAGAGATAGACGGGTGCAAAAGTAGGCAGTAGGAAGTCAAATAAAACTGAGGAGAGGGATGCGTTTAAAATTTGACATTATTCAGATGACAGGGGACAGGAGACAGGAGACGGGTGAGAGGATAAAAAGGTGTTGTAATAATCTACTTATTGTCAACTTTTAAAACTAAAGACTAATATATCTTGTAGTTTGAGCAACTTTACGTCACCTCTCCTCTGTAATTCTATAATCGTACATCGTAGACACTAAGTACCAGATACACAAGAGACAGGACAAATCACAGAGTTATTATTTCCACTAATTCACGCCACCGTCTTAAAATGTAAAATGTGAGCAGACATACAGGTACAATACATGTATGCATCCTCTTGATCCTTGATCCTTGATACTTGATTCACGTGGTACGAAAACATAACGCAATACATAATACACTGTACATAGCACAGGATAAGGTGAGATAAATAACAGATTTTAAGAGGAAACAACAAGAGACAGTTTTCAACTTCCTGACGCAAAGTCACATTCAAATTCTTTAAAATACGCATTATTTTATACATGACGTAACATGTAACATTACATCTGCACTTTGCACATGAATGAATGGACGAGTGAATGAAGGAATGAATGAAGTTAAAAGTTAAGCGGCGCTGGTAGCTGATACAGACACTGCTCAATGCTCAATGCTTAGATCTCAAATTCACTCCCAAAATTTTTAGGGAACAATGAACTCGGGTGGTAATTTATTAATTATTAGTAAAAATCATACAGTTACACCTGTGCTCACTTTACTAATGATGTGGAGTTAAGTCCTCATATGGAATATGGAGATCTCATTGTAGTTTGTACTTCTCTCATGTTGTGGACTGTGGAGATGAGTATCAGACATTTAATATCTATACAATCTACAATCTCCATTCTACATTTTACATTCTACTCCTACGGCATTTTGAGCCTTTGATTGACTTGCGCTCATCATCGGATTAATATCACAGAGTGCGGAGTACAGAAAGACGAAAGACGAAAGACAGAAAACAGAAGTCAGATCAACTCGACTCAACCTAACTCAACTCAGTTCAGTACAGACTTTGGAGTTTGTGTGATTTTCATTCTCTGATTCATCATATCAAGATATCTTTCATTACAATACCAAAACGCTCCATCTTGATCTTCTCTCAACTCTCCAAGTTCACTATTTACTAAATTGCTTCTGCCTAATGCACTCAAGAAAAGTACATGTAGACAAATTACACATGTATCCACAATCTAGAATCTAGAATCTAAACTCTTCAATCTCTACATGAAACGTAATAGATAATAGAGCAAGTCTAGTTGAGAGAGGATTAATTTGTTTTTATGATCAAATGGATTAGCTGTCCGTTAAAAAGTTTGACACGGAATGACGTAAATCCTAAATGCTACTGCACTTTACATGACCAGACTTTTAATATCTATCAACTAAAAACTAATAATTGCATTACAATTACAATTGCACATGACATATTATATCATTTTTACTTTTGTTTATTTAGAAAAAAATATATTTTTTCCTCGGCCGTGTCATAACTAGAATCTAGAATCTAGTATCTAGAATAACAACTTAGGTTGCAAATACAAAAGTAGCGTTTTTTATCTGAGCAGGAGAATTGAATGAGCTCTATATCGTTATACTGTGCTTTTATTATATAAATTATTATTTATTTATTATTCCAATGGCAGACATCGAGGTCTATGAAAAGAGTAGTTTTTTTTTTGTACAATTCAAAAAACCTCAAATTCATGCATTTATGCATGTTCTTTTGGAACTTGGAACAGCTTACGTCAATCGTCATTCAACATTCATTTGGAATCTTGAGGAGTAGAGATTATCAATCATTTTCCGATTACGAATGACGAGTTACTAACTTCTGAATTTGGAGTTTTTGGATGCTCAATGATCAATGCTCAATTAGGAATTAGGAATCAGGAAAATAACTATTCTTTTTATTTTACTTGATCCTCCATCGAATTTTGCAAAGAGATGGCGATTTTTTATGACTCGTTCATTACACATGTTTATCACTTATCACTCTGGCAAAACGGTGTAGGTTTTAAGCATCAAAAATAAACATGAGGTCTTTTTTCCCCTTTATAATAAAACAGAAAGAATCTTGTAAAGCTTTTAAAAAGTAAAAATAAAATTCGTACAGCTTTTGATATTGAATGAATTTATTATTTAGTACCGATATGACCGTAAATAATAAAGCGGCACAACAAGTTGAAGAAGAAGAAGAAACAAGTGAATACAAGTTCACGGTTTTCCGTCTCTTGTTCATTTTTCCTTGTAAGTTGTAGTCTAAATTCTAAACAGAAAATTATATGCATAGGGACTAAAATATATTGTGGATTGTGGATTGTGGATGGAAGAGCCATCAGAAATATATCAAAAGTTTGAATATCATCTTCACAGATTCATTGTGTTCCGTAATGGATCTTCTGTAGTCTGTGTATTGTGTATCTTCTTATTTTTCTTTTGATGTCTGTTTATTTGTTGTCGAGAGTCGAGAGTCGAGAGACAGACAGAAACAGACAGAGTGAGAAAAAAGTGTTTTAAAAAACATACATATTGGCTGAAAAAAATCTTTTTGATAATATGAATAAATATAGTGAAGTGGACACAATGCACGACGCACAATGAACAACTTACACACACTTAGACAAACTGAAGACTAGACAAAAGCCGTAGCCGTACTTATGTGAATAAGAATAAGAATATGAATATGAAAGGAAAAACTAAATGATGTACATTCAGATGAATTGAACGTGAACAGTGAACAAGAAGTCGTCATTTCAGGTTTCAGTAGTCCTCATAACAAAATCCGAATACGAATGCGAGATGGATGTTCAGAGAGATGAGAGTAAATATAGTAAATGGGAAGAATAAATGGTTGTGTATTCTGTGTTGTATAGGTATGTTATGTATGTTGTGTGTGGAGGTCATAGGTCAGCCTGGAACGCAACATGAGGTCATCCAACATGCCACCCACCAAAAAATCCTACCATCTAACAAATGAGTCCCGTCACACACAATACATTTCACAGTTTCACAGTGGCTCCATGAACATTGAGCATTGAGCATTGAGAAGTGAGCATCGAGCATTTCTTTCTCATACACATCAAACATCAAGTACTCTTTTTTATTCTCCTTTTTTCCTTCATTCCTTTTACATACTCTTGAATACTCGAAAGCACGATTTGAAGCTCGAGACTCGAAGACTCGAGCTTTTCACCGTTCCTAGCCGAAACCAAACCAAACAAAACCGAACTAAGCTAAACTATAAACTACAGTGACACATTTGGAAATGAAATGCTTTCCTTCTCGCTTACATAAATATTAATATACAAAATGTAGCAGCTCCTTATTCATCAAATTCTAATTCTTCTTTTTTCTTACCTCTTTTTATGACTGGCCTTTAATTTAATTAATTCACAATTATGGCTCAGACATACCTAGTTTTTTCCTCACTCCACTTTCAGACTCTGATTCAGGGGTTTTGGAAAAACCAAAACTCTTTTTTTTCTTGACAAGTTTTCAGTTGAAGTTTTGACTTTGACTTTGAATTATGTATTGCTCTAAAATTTGTTCTAGATTCTAGATTCAATGTTCTATGTTTTCTATGTGGTCTATTTTCTAGGGAGAAAAACAAACAGTAACAAACTTACTGACATTATTCAATCACAGGTTTTGAGTTTTGAGGTTTTGAAATTTTCCTCTTGGTGGTTATTATTCAGCGATTAATTTAGTTCCATGCTCCATCTTTTTATTGTGGAGTGTAGAGTGTCTAGAGTCTAGAGTCTAGAGTAAAACCTACGGCTAATAAATTATATCATATTTCTTGTGTCAATGTCAAGTTCAGCAGAGTGAGTATCAGAATCAAAGCCAGAACCAGAACCAGAATTCGAGTGAACATCAGCACACATTTTTCTATGTATGTTGTTTTGTATCTAAGCTGCGCCTTTCCACTGTCAATTAAGAATAATTGTCAAGACAGCTTTGGACTACTGCTGCTGTTAATGTTGATACGTCATGGACTGGACTGGCCACTGCACTGTAAACTTTAGACTGGTGACTGTGACGAATTTTTATTGTATTGTATTCATAATTCAGTATTCAGTATTCAGCATTTCTTGTACATTTCATTATCTGTATTTCAATGGAATGGTGCTTTGAAATTTGAAATCTTTCTTCCAGTCTCCTCCTGTCTCAGCTCAACACAGCTCAGCTTAGCTCATCTCTTCTACTGTATTCTTTCTTTACTTTTTCTTGTTTTCTTTTTTCCTGGACAAGGACAATGAATTTACATAAGAAAACACTTCACACGTTCCCATATGTTTGTTGTCTGTGCTAACGTTAATGGAGTATGGAGTATTGTAGAAGACGCATCCGTGGCTAACACCTCACCTCAGACTATAGACTACAGAGATCAGAGATCAGAGTATCTCACAATCAGTATCAGTATTACACAAGTTACAAGGTGTAAGAAAGACACTTGTCATAACTTGCTGGATATAAGAAGATAGAAAGGAGAATTGTTGTACATTTTTTTCTTGGAGTAAAATTTATGTCATTTCCTTCTGCTTCTCCTGGATTCTTGATTCTTGATTCTTGATTCTTGATACTGGATTCTGGATCTTTTTCCATCTTGGATTCGAGCATCTTCAATCTATAATATACAATATACAGCTTACAGCTTGTGGTATGTCGGTATTTGCTGGGTAATACGTACTGTAAATAATTTTCATTTAGCGTTTAGAGTTTAGAGGTGAAAGGAATGTAGTGATGTGGTGCTGCTGGATTTTCTGCTGGATCTCATGTCTTAAGAAAAAGTAAAGACGAGTGGCAGTTGCTTTGCATTGCATTGCATTATATCTTACCACTTGCAACTGTACAACTTGAAAAGGAAAATAGAAATGCATACGAGTAATTTGAATAAATAATAAATATAAATCCTTATCATTTTCATTCACTTAAAATGGTAAACCAACCAACCTTTAGAAACCCTTGTTGAAGATTAAGTATTTTGCAGGAGCTACTTGCATCTTGTATCATTTACATCTAATGCGCGTCGAGGACAACTCAAAACTCAAACCTCAACTCAACTCAACTTAACGTGCTAACTTGACAATAGAATGACGCTATTATCAGACTTGTTTTGCTCCTCTCCTTTGTCAAAAGCCACAAGGCACAAGTCAGAAGCTTGAACTTCCACATCCTCATTTACCTCACTTAACATATTTACCGTCAAATTTTCATCATATGTGAAATGAAAGCCATGGCACAATAAACAATAAATGGTAATTGTAAAACAAGTGTATTTACATGGTATTTCTAGTGCGTCAAATTAATGTAAATTTTAGAACCTAGATTGTAGTTTGTAGATGCATGAATTTTTAACAATAAAATTACGCAAGCACGACTTGTAAGAACTTGCAAGTATTTTCTTGGTCCTTGAGCCTTGAGCTGCTCCAGATTTGATTTCAGGAAATGGAAAAAGAGAAAACAGTAAGATTTTGCTTGTACTTTTTTAGACCTCTGACTTTGATTTTGGTTTGGTTTACATCTTTAAAGAATTTTCCGTATTATTTGGAGAGCTTTTAAAACAAGCCATAAATATATATTGGAATACATAATACATTTCATTTTTCCTCCTATTTTCTTTGTTTCTGATGAGGCATAAAGCTCACAGCCTACAGTTTAAAAAGACGTGGAACATGAACAAGAAAAATGTAGATGTAGAGGGAAAGTGTGGACTGTGGACTGTCAACTTCATTTTCAATTGTCCACTATCCGCTGTGCCTGTTTATTGGATAGTATGGAATTCCTTTAAGACTTTACGAGACTTTAAGAGAATCACTGACATATTGCTCTGATTGTTTTACAGCTCTCGCATCAGTTTTTTTCAAGCGTTCGAGTGTTCGAGTGTTCTAGCGTTCAAGTGTCAAGTGCCAAGTAGTTGCAGCAGAGAGGAATTCGTGTGTGTGCCTTGTGTAAAACGACATGATGGACAGGAATTGACAGCTCGGTCATTGTACATTGTGCAAAGATACAACTATTTTATACCTCCGTGAAGGCCTCGACCAAAGTCAAATAAAACTATATTTTATTACTCCCATTCTTCCATTCTCTGTTGTAAATTACAACTTGTACATAATCCAATAGACCAATTCAATGGCAATCCAATGGCACTGACACTGGTACAGGGACTGCTAATGGAAAGTAAACAAATGAACGGAATTTTTCCCAAGAAATTATTCATGAGGACAATAGACCTTTGTGTATAAACTATAAACTGCTCTAAATTTCAAGTAGAGGTCTCCAGTCTCCAACTTTGCTAACTAGACTCTTAACTACAGATGCTAGATTTAAATGTTTCATCAAAGTTCCTATTAGGCATTTTGCAAAACATACAATTTACAATATACAAAACGAGGAAAATATAATCACAACCCTTTTAGATGTACATACAGCTTTATAATCCAGCAAAATTCAAAATTTTAAAGCTCATCCTGACTGAACTTTTTTTACCTAAAACGTCGGTAAAAAAACGGTACCTTTGGTTGAATTTGGAGTTTGGAGTTGACGTGATCTCAGTTTTTAGTTGATAGTTGATGCGTGTGGCTTGGCTTTAACTTTTCCCAAATGTTGGATGTTGAAGACCACAATTACATGGTATGATACGAGATACGAGCAACTCTACGTTGTACATACCTTTATATTTTTTATGCTTGGGTTTCGGAATACGGTAAGTAGGAAAGAGATTGAGAAGAAATGAGAAAAAATGAAGATTCTAGATTCCAGATTTTAGATTCTAAAAGTGAAAAGAGAAGTGGGATAGCCGTGTCATTTTCTTCATGATTCATTTCATGCTCAGAAATTATTTACTATGTCAGTATTATTTTATATCCATGCCATGATACACAGTAGATGTGTAGCTACCACTACTAGTACAATACTCCGTTTACAGTATACAGTATAAATATGTTCCTGTTCCTAAAAAACACACACAACGCACAACACATGGTAGAGCTTTTCATATGATTTTAAATACCTGAATCTTCCAACTTCCAACTTCCAGACTTTCAGCGTTTTTAACATGGAAGACCTCCTTAGGTTCATTTTATAAAAGCAGTTGTGCATACATACCATAATAACAATAATGATGATAATAATACGATATTTGTGTAGATTGTAAATTAGGGTGCTTCAAAAAAAGTCAAAGTAACGGAATCTTACGGGCTCAAGGCTCAAAACTTACCTTGACCCAAGTAGATAATACATGCAAAATTTCAGGTCAATTGGTCAACGTGCAACGTGGCGCATTGAGGTCAAAGTTCAAGCATGTTCACTAAACATCAAAAATGTTTTTGCATGTTTCTCAGAACTGGAGAAGCCGATTGTCATGTATATTAGCATTCCTGAAAGCCAATTGAATGCTCTTTACGGTAGATATTACAAAAAATAATTTTGCGGGTTTTTTAAAAAATACCCGGGTATCAAAGTACAAAAACCCGGTTTTCGGATCGAAATCGGTTATTAAAGGATTCATGAGGGAAATTGAATAAAAATGTGGTTCATTGCGCTTCTAACACTGTCCTGGTTTTTGAAATCGGCTGAAAAGTAAGCGAACGGTGAATTTTTAAATATTTCTTGTCAGCGAATTTCAACATTAACCACCTTAAAAACCGGGTAAAAAATATTTTAGAGAAAAGTTCATAAACCCTCTTTCTCAGCACATATTTGTAAGAATATTTTGTTTTAAAAAATTTGATAAAACGCATTTTGGTTTTTCTCGAGTTTTAGAAGAAAAAAGTTTGTAGTTATTTTTGCTTGTTTTTCAATGAAATTTGCTGACAAGAAATATTTAAAAATTCACCGTTCGCTTACTTTTCAGCCGATTTCAAAAACCAGGACAGTGTTAGAACCGCAATGAACCACATTTTTATTCAATTTCCCTCATGAATCCTTTAATAACCGATTTCGATCCGAAAACCGGTTTTTTGTACTTTGATACCCGGGTATTTTTTAAAAAACCCGCAAAATTATTTTTTGTAATATCTACCGTAAAGAGTATTCAATTGGCTTTCAGGAATGCTAATATACATGACAATCGGCTTCTGCAGTTCTGAGAAACATGCAAAAACATTTTTGATGTTTAGTGAACATGCTTGAACTTTGACCTCAATGCGCCACGTCGCACGTTGACCAATTGACCTGAAATTTTGCAGGTATTATCTACTTGAGTCAAGGTAAGTTTTGAGCCTTGAGCCCGTAAGATTCCGTTACTTTGACTTTTTTTGAAGCACCCTAATGACCTATGACTATATTTATATATATGACAAAAAAATTATGAAACATAATATTATATGCCGTAAGTATTTCATCAACCTGGAAAACTTGAATGCGGTTATTTTCTTTGTCACAAACGTATATAAATCCTAGAGCATCGGTTGTAACTCCCCATGGATATGAAAACTTTCCATCCGCACTTCCTTGGCTTCCAAAACTGCGGAGGAATCTTCCACTTGGATCGAACACTTGAATTCTGTGGTTATACCGGTCAGATACAATAAATTGTCCTATACGATTTACAGCAACTCCAGCCAAACAATCAAATTCTCCGTCTCCATTTCCATAAGTTCCAAATTCTTTTACAAAATTGCCTTGTTGGTCAAATTGGCAAATTCGATGATTGCTAGTTTGTGTTTCAAAGTAAGAATTTCATGTTTTTTCAAGTTCAGTGTACTGTTCAAAGTGTCTGGTAGCTACTTGAATCGTACAATTCAATTGTATAGGAGTACATACACTTGTAAATATTTAGTATGTACACCACTTCAAAACCGTGTGTCGTAAGTCTTATGAGGATGAAAGATGAATAACACCTACCTAGAGTCAGCAACCACAATACTGCAGTCCGGTCCACAAGCAATACCTCTTGGCCATGTAAAACATCCAGGATCACTTCCACGACTTCCAAATTTAAATAGTAGTCGTTTTTTTCCACTATATGGACTTGCAGTCAAATTTAATTTTTGTGGTGAACTGGATTTTCTTGAGACTAAATTATTATTATTGTTGGACATGCTATTGCTATTATTGTTATTGTTATTCATTCCAGACAAATTTCCATTTCCAGAATTATTATATCCATCATTTGAGTAAGATCCTCCGGATGATGAATTGGACATTGTATTTGTATTATTGTTATTGTTATGAGATGAAGTGGAGTCCAAAGTATTGTTAGTATTATTACTGTTATCATTGTTTGCATTAGCAGTTTTTCCATATTTAGATTTGAGATATCTTGCCCAAGAACTCAAACTTTGTTCATCCTCTGGTTTTTTATTGCTGTTAGTGTTGCTACTACTACTACCCATGTTAGTACTTGTACCAGGTTCACCTAATAAAAGTTCTCCTGGAAGTTCATGAGTGGATTTGGATCTACTTAAAATTTTGGATTTGTCTCTGTCTCTCGTGGACTTTTCCCTACTATTACTTTTCCTTTGGTTATCAGAAGATGCTGTGGATGAAGATGCGCCTTGTGAATGGTGTGGTGACGAGCCACGATCTAATGTTGGTCAAAAGACATAACAGCAAAGATATGAGTCAAGGTGTGATCAGAAATTATACTTACGTTTCGCCAAATAAGAAGAGCGCCCTGTGTAATATGGATTACCCGAAGAACGGACTGTTGGATGGTCGTCACCATAATCCATAGAGCCGCCCAAATTATGACGAGAACGATTTAAATATTTTGACTGGAGACGAGAAGTCGACTCGGGTTCAGAAGAATAGAGAGATGTACCAGTTCTACTTCGAGCCAGTCCATAATCGTAAGGGGATGAGCTGCTAGTTCCATACCTTTATATTTAAATACATACATATAATACATACACATGATATAAATAGGTCAACATAATACTATTTTGTACACGAGAAAACACAAATGTATTTATATACAAAAATAATATGGTATGTATATACGCAATTATTGTGTATTTTGCACTTGTGTAAAGTTTTACATGCATGTCACTTGTCACTAGTTACTGAAAAGCTAAAAAAAAAAAAACTTTCCACTTGCCTGCTAGCTGTAGTAGATCCAGCTCCTGTCCGGGGTGTATAGCTAGTTTCTGGAGGACTTTTTGGTTGTCTATTTCTATAGGCACTATAATTTGGTCCAGCACCATCATCTCGACTAACTCTTCTCTCTAATATAGGAGCATCACGATTCCTTGTTGATGCTGACGTGGTAATGGATGGTTCATCCATACCTCTACTAGTACCACTACCACTAGTAATTCTTCCACTTGCACTAATTGTCTCATCTCGACTACTTTGTCTACTTAAACTGGCACTGCCGCTACCACCACTCTCCTCTCTAGAAATTCTAGATCTAGTTGGAGTTGAGGGTTGATCTCGATCTCTTGCAACAGCACTTCTTGCTAAAAGTGGGCCAATATCAGTCTTTTCCATCTTTGAAGCATTAGCACTACTACTTGAAGGAGGAGGTGGAGCAGCTTCATCATCACTTGATGTATCATCCGTATCCTCTGAGCTTGAATCACTATCTTCTTTAGTAGTTGATGCAACGGGTGTGACCTGCCTTCGGAATTTATTTGCAGCAGCTGATTGTGACGCAGATTGGGATGCAGCGGACGGTGTCACAGTACTAGTTCCTCCTACCTTTTGTGGTGTATTTCCTTTTAGGAACTTTTGCTTCATTTTTTTAAAATAACAAAAAGATGGAAAAAATATTTCAAAATTTTTTTCTACTGTATCAAACACATTTTGTCATCATTTCATTTATAAAAAGTGAAAGAAGGGGTGGAGAGAGTAGAAAGCGTAGAAAAGAACAAGGATTTTGAAAGGTACCTTTACTTCTTCCGTTGTGAAAGTGGCGCCTGTACTCACCTTTCGATTGGTACTTGAAGATGAACCAGAAGTTGATGAGCCACTTTGCTCACTTGAACTCTCCGATTCAGATCGATGTTTCTCCGTTGATTGTTTCCTTGCAACAGCGGTTGCAGCTGTTGATGGAGGAGTGGATTTAGCTGTAGTACTATTGCTTTTTTCTTGACTAGTTTGTCTCCAAGGAGCCATTTGTGGTTGTTGTTGTTGTTGCTGCTGCTGTTGGAGCTGTTGCTGTTGATTTTGAAGGAGTTGTTGTTGTTGATGAAGTTGTTGAGCTTGAAGGACTATGCCACAAAAAAATGCACGATTATTTATTATGTGTACCTATTTGTAAACTATACACACCAGAGGTAAAATTTAAAAAAAGAAATCGATATAAAAACTTTTTCCACATCGATTACAATTGTATACAAGATTATAGTGTGTATAGTGTATATGCAATAGGCACTGCCTATTAGACAGTTGGATAAAAGATGAAAAGCATAATATACATGAATTTCAATTTACCTTGCATTTGTTGTTGTATGGCTGCTGGTACAACTGGAGCATTGGGTTGAGCTGTTGGTTTCTTTTTAGGATTTTCTAATTCTACCATTTTTTCAAGAACTCTTGTACAATCAAGAAGTCTACCGACTCCAGACAAGGGACCTAAAAAATATATACACACAATAAAATGACTTCTCTACTTGTCAAATGTCTTCTCAACACTAAAATTTAAATGATTTAAATGAGTTTTAATATAAGATATATTAAATATATGTTTAAAAAAAAGGGACCTTTCATAGCATCATCACTGTCCAGTACCCTCACAGCTGGCGGTGGAGCTGGACCTGAAGTATTTCCTCCACTCCCGTCGTTAAATCTCACATTTCCTCCATCATCATCATCATCTTGAGCTAACAATCTCCTCGTGAATCTTGATCGAAACTTCCTTCCATCACCATCATTACTACTACCATATTTTGAGTATTTTGAACGAGTTGAGCTTGGATTTTGTTCCGCTTCATCCATATCCCTATATTGTTGAACTAATCTATGATCGCTCTTTGAACGCATAATTCCCGTGTTTCCTGCAAATGGAGGAGGTTGATTTTGTACGGGTGGTTGACGTTGGGTAAAGACTGCACCAGGAAACACTAAATCTCCAAATTGGGTCAATCCTACAACAATTGTATTTGGATCTTGATTCACTGTAAAACGGATTCGACGATCACCCGGTTCATACTCGAAATTTCTAATAAACTCCATGGTTCTTAAAAATAAATCCTTTGTATCCATTAACTCTTGATCATCCCATTGTACAACAGTGTTTTCAGCTACCACATATTTATCAACTAGTTCACAGTTTGATGTTATATTGGAAATTTCTGTCTCCAAATTAGTTTTATAGCTATTTAGTGTTGTGAGCTCAGTTGAAACATAGTTTTCTAATTCTCGACGAAGATTATCTCCCTTGTCTTTAATAGCCTTTGTAAATCGTCTGTTATTTTCATGTACAAGAAGGAAAAGAAAGGAACAGAAAGTTAAATTGTAAATAAGTACATAATATACACAAATAAGAAAAACACATGAATATTGAATGTATACACTAATATATGTCTAATGTCTACACTATACATTATAAATTATAATAATTCAAAATTTTCATTTGATCTTTTTGTCTCATACTCACCGACATAAATCGTCGACTTCCTCTAGTACATTATTACTCGTGCCTTTGAGCCCACTAAGGTTTTTAGTGGCTGCATTGAGAGCATCTTCAAGTCTATGGAGAACACGTCGAACTTGACTACTGAGCCTAGTAATTTCACGTTTAACCACATCCAAATGAGCATCTTTACAATCTGGACAGATTTTCTTTTCACAATGAGCACACATATTACAATAACTTTTTTCACTACACACTTGACATCTTTCCATCACTTGATTTGAAGTTGGATCTGGGAGTTCTCCAGTTATATCCATATGAAGTTCTAAAAATCTTTGTAGTGTGACATTGGTAGGGAAGGCTTGGACACCTTGATATCTAGTTATTAAAGACAATTATTGTTTACATTTTCCCTTGTACACATATTTAAATGTAAAAGTATCATTTACCATTTACCTTATCTTGATTAATTTGTTGGCCTAAATATTGTTTATATTACCTATTTATAGCTTCAAAGAATTATAAAAGCTTACGGTATCCTGTGTTCTGCTCGACACTCTGGACATTTGACCTATTTAAAAGAAAAAAGAAATGAGACATAAAAATTATGCGATAGGAAATTCACATCCAGTTTCTTACATCATACTCCATTTTAAATTTCTCAGTGAATAAGTTGAAGCCAAAAATCAAAAATCTAATCCTGGTAGTTTTCTAATCAGAACTTGTGACTTATGACTTATGATCACCTTTTATTCTTAAACATGAAGTAATCCAAAAATTTGTCATATGACTCATAAGAATTTCCAAAAGACAACATGAGTATTTACAAAATACATATATTAACCTTCCTTTCGTCAATCATCTGCCAATATCTAAACGACATAGATGTATTTATGTACGTACTAAATTAGGGATAGGTCAAGGAAACCATATACTTAGATAGATAAAATATGAAACATTTTCTACAATTCTACTATAGAAAACGTATGCAGTGAACATTGTGAATATCTTTAGATTTGAGATTTGACTATAAAATAATGTAACCGCAGCAGTGTATCATATTTCATTATTTTATAGAGTCATCAGGATTTTTTAGCAGTTCAATGCTCAATTGTACCAAATACTCAAGACACATTTTGGTATGTATATCTACGTGTATGCAACATGATTGGTATACGTAAGAGAGAGAGAGAGATGAAGCAGAAACTGCTGATACAAAACATGTAAAGATATTCTGTATACGTATAATATATAATGTATGAACACAAAGCTGGTGATACATTTTAGATGATTTCCTTTCCTGTTTTGTTCTTCTTGGCAATTGATTCAGAGAAAACAGCCAAGTGAAAACAAGGCCACGTCATAGCCCATAGTCATACATTAACTTTCACAATTTAGTTGCAAATAGTCATATATACTTTTACAACTTTTTGTATAGAATGTATGTAGATCGAAACATTATATTGAGTTATGATCTGATCGGCAGCTGAAAACTGAACCATTTTGACCGAATACCGAATAGGAAAAGGTGAATTAAAGCAACTGTTAAATTGTACATGCATGTATATCTAGTATATATATGTAAAATGTGCAGACTGTACATTGTACAAAGATTAAATATGTATAAAAAAGCGTGGAAGAAGTTTAAAAATACTATTTTATTACTGTGTAGAATATCTAAGTACAACTTGTGTACAGTGTATAGGATACAACCTTACATTATAGTTTTTGCACATTGTACATCCATAAAAACACTAAACACTATGCTTTAATAAGTCTCAAGTCTCAATATCACTTTCCATGCTCAAAATAAATAACATGGACGTACAATGTTTTATACTCAGCAAGTATTTTGACTTTACTTTGTTTCTCCTAAAATCAAATGAAAGCGTTGCACATTTTTGATTTTATATCAATAAAATTTTTGATACTCTGTTCTAATTCTGTAAATATGAGTGTCATGCAGTATTTAGTATCTATAAAGACAGCATATCTAAATTCGTTACATGATGTTATTGTAACTCTACACACGATAGAAAGTAGGCGTGTGTGTATATTAAAATGGAGGCAAGGGCACTTTATAATGTTCTTCATTTGACTTAATAATGACTAATACCTAATGCGTTTAAAATTTCAAATAACATTTTCAAAATAAAAGGAGAATAAATAAAAATTCATCTCAGTAGTAATTTACACGTTTGTCAACTATATCAAAATGAAAATCGTTAATGTATGCAGTATGCAGTTGTTGCTGACAGTTTCACGGCTACTCTCACATTAAATGTGGTTCTGGAAATGTCATATGTCATAAGGTGAAAAGACAAATAAATAAAGAGATTTTCAGTAACAAACAAAAATTATTTTTTACCTGTCTTCTCACGTAATCGACAAGCCCTTCCATACACGGCTCCATACAGAATGAATGCTGACATGGTAGAAGCTTTGGATTTCTGTATCTATCGAGACAGACACAACAGGTAAGTAACTGATCAAACTGCTCCATTTTGATTTTGTGAGATTTTTGTGCAGTAAAATTCTTATTTATTTGACAAAATGATTTCAACTTCAAGTTTCAACACAACCACTTTTAATTGACTTTTGCTTGGTAAACGACCACTATAACTTTATTTTAAACTTTTTTCGTTTCAACAAAAATTAAATAATAATAAATGCGTTAAAATGTCGACGATCGGGCACTTTGAACTTTGAACTTTACAATACATATATTTTAGACATGAAACAATTCGTATAACGTGTATAAGTTGCAGGTTGACGGATGACTAATCAGATAATCAGTATAATATAACTTATTTTTCGAACTCCTTAATGAACTAATCGTTTTGTCAACTCGTTCTACTACTAATTATTTTACTACCATAAAATTCTATAGAAAAATCTTCAATGCCAAGTCCAAGCTTGAGCATTGAAAACAGCAGAAGAAAAACAAAAATAAAATGCAATTTTCTTACTAAAAAATTACAATAATCCTAATAATGATTTATATTATTATTATTACAATTTAAAACGTATTAGACTGTATACTCAATATGTACAACTGTATACATAGATACAAGTGTTTAAAGGTATATGAGTGTGTGTAAAAAGCAAAAGACGAGAGAGAAAAAAAAACGAAAAAAAAAATTTCTTCTTGTGTTTTTCTCTCGGCTCCTGAGGCTCGAGTGCTGTGCTGTGTAATTTGACTCGAGCCGTTTGCTCCTTACTTACTTACAGTCTATATTTAACATCTGCTAAATTTAGTCAAGAAAATAACTCAACTATATGGAAATAAAGCCAAGGAGAATTCAAAACCCGAGATCGGAGCCAAAAGGTTCCAAAAACGAGTAATGAGTAAACTCCCCAGTTATACACACAGTTGTACAGGAGTGAGTACTAATACCCGCCTTTCCCCGTCGTATTACAACTTACAACCAGTAAAATCATAGACAGTAGACAGAGTCAGAGAAAGAAGAAGCATGACACATTCAGAGTATACGGTATACGCATATTACATACTTTCTACATACTTCCACGTAGATTCATGCATATACACTTCTTTTTACTTTCTTACGTGAAGAACAAGAAGAGAGTGAATTTTCAGTGAACATCCTACAACGATAGATATGTATATACGTATAATAATACATGAAACACGTTTAAATATTGTACCTACATATAGAAAAGTTAGTAGCAGATAGCAGATATTTACTCGTCTAGTCTAGATAGTAGATAGACCTTCTTTAAATTTCAATGTATGTATGTATGTATGTATATGTATGTATATGAATGTAGTTTTTCTCGTCATCTCAATTCTTTTTAATACTTTCAACATTTTTTTCTAAACTGTTCCTACTTAACTATATGGACACGTAATGTGGGGACGTGTTGTGTGTTATCAATTTATACTTATATACTAGACATACATTTATAATTTAAAAGTACGTAGACAGTACAGGATAGACAAGTGCAATATAACTTTAGAATGTATGTATGTCGTTCTAAGGAAGGATTCCCTTTCATTTCATTTCTCGGTTCATTCTTCAACTTCTTTCCCTTTCTGTAAAGTATTTTCACTGTATTTATGTAATTAAATATTATATGCCAGATTTAATTCCTGCCTACTACTAACTTATCCACCAACCACTCCTACACAATATTTACTAGAGACAATAGAATATGTATGTATAATTGTATATACTTTATCATACGTGGGTACAAGGTATTTCCTCTTTTTACAGTACAAAAATTGCTCCGTTTAAGTACTGTATACAAAACATGTAGGATTTTTGTAGGCTTTTTCAATTTTTAAATATATCCTCAGTTTTTTATCCTTGTAGATCGTATACAAACAAATAAAAATTATTATGATAGATTAAAAGGATTTCCCTTTCCATCTATCTTTTGTAGTTGTGTTTGCCCGGTTAAGATCTCGCTATGAAAAATACAGCAAGAGATAAGAGATACGATCCCGGATTCCAAAAATTCAAGGCTGTATGTACATATTGCGTGGGGTATTTTTTACACACAGTGCAAAAAATTGCAGTCCGTTGATTTTGTTCAGATAAACATGAAATGCGAAGATTTGACGATTTCCCTCTCTTCTGGTATTTATTATCATTTGACTTCGTTTTTTCTTATTCCTCCCTACTCCCTACACTGTAATATTATCAAACTCTTCCTCATGAGACTTTTTTTGCCAATTTTACTTTTACTGCAATTTACGACGCTACGATACATTTTTTGTGCATGATATTAAAAATCTATTTTCATGTGCACTGTGAGAACTGCATCACGCATCACTATTCGGTAGTATCTGTATAATGTATAGGGTTATCCGGGGGAACTGTGTTTTGGGGGCAACTGTGGCGAACACAAATTTAACCCCTTTAAAAGGTTTTTT